>CAUYQV010102316.1:0-14876 GCA_963574575.1 Galagoides demidoff
GATCCAGGCAGCCTTCCGGGAACCTCGTCTTCTAGTGGTTACTAATCCCAGGGCAGACCACCAACCTCTCACAGAGGCATCTTATGTTAACCTGCCTACCATTTCTCTATGTAACACAGATTCTCCTCTGCGTTATGTGGATATCGCCATCCCATGCAACAATAAGGGAGCTCACTCAGTAGGTCTGTCTGATGTGGTGGATGCTGACCCGGGAAGTTCTCCACATGCGTGGCACCATCTCCCGTGAACATCCGTGGGAGGTCATGCCAGGTCTCTATTTCTACAGAGATCCTGAAGAGATTGAAAAGGAAGAGCAGGCTGCTGCTGAGAAAGCTGTGACCAAGGAGGAATTTCAGGGTGAATGGACTGCTCCAGCTCCTGTTTCTGCTATGCAACCAGAGGTTGCAGACTGGTCAGAAGGCGTGCAGGTGCCCTCTGTGCCTATTCAGCAGTTCCCCACTGAAGACTGGAGTGCCCAGCCTGCCGCTGAAGACTGGTCTGCAGCTCCCACTGCTCAGGCCACTGGCTGGGTAGGAACAACCACTGAGTAGTCTTAAGCTGTTCTTCCACAAGCTCTTAAGATGGAAATAAAGTTGGAGGAAAATAAAAAAAAAAAAAAAAAACTTCCTCAACTGAGGAGCTCGTCATCTTTGCAAATCAATGGCCCTAAATAGAAGAGCCTGAATTTGCTCTTCACCTATGTCCATTCTTCCTTTACAAAAGCTAATAAGGTCTTTGTAGGCTACACACAGTGCCTAGTAGATTTCACACTTACATTTGAGCTATTTGTTAATCATACTCAGTTTCTCATTACCCCACAACATAACTCAGGAATAATTATCTAATCCCACCTTTTTATAGCCAATTCTATCATGTTCCATGTTTCTTACTCTTTTTCAAATGCCTGAAAGTTGTCCTGCCTAGAGCCTTCACCTCCAACACAACATTCTCCAAAGTCACCACTGATAAAGTTTTTATCGACTCAACTACTGTCTTGTGCCAGACAATATCCATGCCCCACACACCAGTGGGAGGGGATTCTCATTGGTAGGTGGCTCCACTCCATCTTATTCAGTAATATCACAGATCATTTCCAATATCAATTAGTATCAGTTGGTTCTTCTAGAAAGTAGAAGGTGAGATTGATTAAGAAGTGCAAAAAAAATTGTTACAGAGAAACTCCTGTGAAACACCTGTGGTTAAAGTCTGGTCCTGTGAAAGAAGGGGCAGAAGACCAGAAGATAGGGTAGGTGAGCCTCACACAGCAATGTGGTTGGGGGATTTCAGCCAATCTCGTGAGGAATTTTATTAGGAAGCTTGCTTTTTGCAGAATCCTGTGCTGCCTCAAAATTGAGTTACTCTCGCAATACTGCTATAGTCATTGGCTGATCAAAGTCTAGGAAACATGAGGCCTTGGCTCAAAGTTGGGGCATAGGTTGCAGACATCTACACCTGTAAGTCACATTCTAACCACATTCCTTTCCATAGGTTTCCTCTTGAAGGGTTACCTGATCAGTTGTCCTTCGTGGCTGCCCCAAAGACTTCTGACTAAGACAGAGTTATTGCAACAATTTGTTCAATCCACTAAACCTTTCACTAAAATACAAAATAACTTCGAATGCATGAAATTAAATAAACTACCAATACCTGTCTAGTAATAAATTCCTCACAATCTGCTACTTTTCTCTTTCTTCTTTTCTTTTAATTATGTTTTAATATTCTTCCAATTGTATTCTGTTTTGACAAAAACATGTATCTTGTGTCTTTCTATTTCCTCGAAATAAAATTATCATTCTATTTTCTTTCTTCTCTTAGTCGTGATAGTGTTTTTATGCATTTTATTGGTGTACTTATTTTCCTAGTGAGAAAAACCGAATAGCCTGTATGAAAAGATCTCTCTCTCCCACTCTTTCTCTTTCACACACATGCATACAAACATGCACAAACACGTACACACATGACTTCTGCACACTTGTACGTAATATCTAACTTTTGCACATGAATTAAGAGAAATCAAATACATACCCTATTTGGTGTCTTATTCAAGAAGTCCGCAGTCAGCTAATCATGGGTCAGCATGAGTTTGCTTTTTCTCACCCTACCTCCCTTCTATCTCCTGCTATCACAAAAATAACAATACCATTGTGGAAGATAAAGACCACATCCTCTTTCCAGTTCCCTTCTGGTTCCTGATAAGAGTTGTTAATTTGCCAGGATGTGAGGATGTTGATCTTTATGAAAGCTAATCTCTTGCCTAATTAGGTAAAGTTTTCTCATCCATTTAGTAGCTGGCCTCCTGCTTCTCTTTCATAATAAAATAATTCTGTGCTACATGAAAGAGAATTGTTCGTTCGATTGTTACTAGACTAAGCATTTTAGTCAGAGTATAAAACATGGGACAGAGACTATTGCACATTATCCTGACTGTACATCTTATCTTGAAGTACAAATCCAAATGACCACATCATAACACTTAAATACACATTTAATCAGAATTTAAGATTTTTCAACAAAGTAATGTCAAGTGTATGTTTCTTTTCATTTCAAATGATCACTCAAAATGATGCTATTTTAGGGACTTGAATTGCTTTCTCTCTCTCTTTTTTCCTTTTATTAAGTCATACACACATAGATCATGAATATATTTATGCATTCGTGGGCTACAACGTGTTGATTTTTTATACAATTTGGAGTGCTCACATCAAAGTAATTAGTATCGTCATTTGATCTTTGAATTGCTTTCTGCTAACATGATTACCTTCACACTTGCCCCCCACAAAATATTAACTGCATCTATGAGTCTAAAATTGGTAGAAGATGACACTCCTTTTCTAAGAGAGAGAAAAAAATTAAGCCCAAAACTTCTGATGGTCTAGAATAAAAATGAAAATTCCTTTCCTTCTAACTAGGTAGCTCTGATATGTGCTTGGTCAGGCAAAAAGCAAAAACCAGAAGACACGGCCCCACTCCACTTTCTTTTATGAGTTCAACTTTGCACCTTTGCTTTGCATCAGTCCCACGTAGAACAAGTTAATGGGTACAGGCACGCCTCAGGTTTTTCTCGCCTACCCCAAACCTGGCTCTTCTTCTGAAATAGAACATGACTAATGTACTTTAGTTGGGAATGTGTGCAATTATATTGGTCTTCCTGGTTTGTTGCCTTGGAACACTGTGTAACAAAAGACTACTCACAACGAGCTCGCCCTGCCTTTGAAATAATAAAATACACTTCTCCCGTTAAAGTACTGAGCTGCTCAATAAAAGTCAGTAGAAATTTTACCAAGCTGTCTTTCTCTTGTGCATATGCCTATGTTACATGTAATCAAAACTAGACATGACTCAAGTCTTGGGCCCAACTGTGAATGGAAATAGCAGGAGAAAAAAAATAATATTAACATCTATTTGGAATGTTAGCTCCTTGAGATCAAGGGAACTTCGTATATAGTAAGGGGAAGTGCAGAGGTTGAAGTAAAGGATTTTGGAGTTACATTGATTGTGAGGCTTTGTACAGTTTACTTAACTCTTCTTAAGTTTCAATTTTCTAACCTATTGAAAATACCAACATATTTTTTTTATAAGGTTTTTTTTTTTTTGGCCGGGGCTGGGTTTGAACCCGCCACCTCCAGCATATGGGGCCGGCATCCTACCCTGTTGAGCCACAGGCACCTCCCTATAAGGTTGTTTTAAAGATCAAAATTAATCGTGTATACAGGCATTGGCATACTAATTTGCAGCTAGTAAGTGCTTAGTAAATTTTTGCTGTGTAACATACAGTTGCAGAATATTGCATTTATTAAAACGAAAATATTTGGCAGGAAGAGTAGCCTTGTTTTTAATTCCCTATTAAAATATACCAAATTCCAGAAAAGTTGTCCAGAATGAATTAGAGCCAGTAATCATATGCTACTAATATGCTAGAGGAAATATATCTTATAATCCTGGGGCTCATGGGGGAATTTAAACAAAATAATAATTAAACAACATTAATATCAACCAAATGAAATAGTATTGGACAGAGTGAAAGAAAATAAGAAAGAAAAACCTCTGAATACCATGGGAACATCTGAATACCTCTTCATCTCATGATTTTCCTATCCGAAAATATGTACGAGAAGTTCTAAGATGGCACACACACTCTGTTTAAAGTATTTTGCCAGGGACACCAGTTAAAAAATACTTCAAGGATTTGTGCATAAACTAGTCTGCTCACTCTCAACAGTTGCTTTTGACTTGATATCAAGGTTACCAAGGACCTGGATCTTGTCTTTGACTGGAAGAGGAACTTTGGAAAAGATGTAGACCTTATTAATCGGGGCCAAAATGTCTATCCCTGGAGACCTGGATGATTGATTTCTCAATATATTCGGATGACTTGTGGTTTTCACAAAGCGGCCTCGTGTTAATACTGCAATCTATGAATTAGAGGTCTAGAAGCTTGACCTGATTTGAAGTAAGAAAGAAACTAAGTGTAAAAATTTTATCCTCATGACCCCAAATGATGACTGTAGATTGTCAACTTGTAAAATCACAGGCTGAGTCTGTTCTTGCCTGGTTGTATCCCCCATCTGCTAAAGCTAAGTGCAGACAAGGCTTTGAATGAGTAAGTAGACTGTTTACCACTTGCCTTTGGTGGAACTAAATACCAAATCAAGGTAGTAAGATTTCAACACAGGAGCATGCCAGTGTCCCTTCCTTTACTGAGGATCCGTCCATTCTAGAATCTCTTTCTAATCTTGTCTCTGGCCCTGGCCAGAGCACCTCCTCTTTTAACAGTTGGCTGCATGATATTTATAAGAGAAATGGGCTCAATGGATAATCAGATCCTTTCCACCTAAGTTAATAGCTGAACATAATTTCTTGCCTTCTCTAAAACTGCTTATTCAAGAAGCACCCCACTCCATCCCATCCCCTCCATCTCCACCATGAGAATAGCTATCAGAATTTTATAATTATGAAACATTGCAAAAAAAACTCCAAAAAATGCAGATTAAAATTAATATCTTCCCAGAGCAAATATGATCAATCTCTATGCTTAGCTAAACCAAATAATTCCTGACTTTGCTATTTGCTACCACAAACACAAAACCCACATATAAAGACAACTAAAAAGAATGGAGAAAAGAGCCCACAGTTTCATGAAATCTGACCTGAACCTTAGAGAAGTCTCAATGTAGTCTGCTAAATTAGATGATCCTAACTCAGTAAAAATCAATTATAGCTTTCAGTTGACAAATTTATTATTATTTTTACCTTCATCAACATTGTCATTTTTCTTTCTGTCTATTGGCCTATCATATATCTTCTTTGGAGAAGCATCTGTTTATTTTATTTTATTTGGTTTTTTTTTGAATTTTATTTTATTAAGAAAGGAAAAAACTGTATTAAAATCGTGATATTCAAATCATGTTTGCTTCTGCAATTACAAGAGATATAAGATACAATTCAAAAGGTAAGAGATGTTATCAATAGATATTGAGTATTACAGTTTTATTTTTTTCTCTTAACAATTTTTTATTAAATGATAGCTGTGTACATTAATGCATTTATGGAGTACAATATGGGGTGCTGATATTATATACAATTTGGAATGCTTACATCCAACTGGTTAACACAGCCTTCACCTTGTTTATTTAATTATTGTGTTAAGACATTTATACTCTACTCTTGATAGGTTTGAAATGTACCTTTGCAATATGTATCGTACGTGAGGTCCCACGGATTACCCTCCTTCCACCCGGCCTCCACCCTCCCCATACCTCCCCCTCCTCTTCCCTGCTTTCTTAAGATACTTTACTAAGAAGAATATTATGTCTAGAATCCACAGAGAACTCAAACTAATTAATAAGAAAAGAAAAAGTGATCCCACTTCATTGTAGGCAAGAGACTTGAACAAAACAGGTGCATGGACTACAGACACATGAAAAAATGCTCATGATCTTTAATCATCAGAGAAATGGAAATCAAAACCACTTTGAAATATCATCTAACTCAAGTAAGAGTAGCCCACATAACAAAATTCCGTAACTAGAGATGTTGGCGTGGATGTGCAGAAAGGGAACACTTCTTCACTGCTGATGGGATTGTAAGCTAATATGTTCCTTTTGGAAAAAAGTTTGGCGAACACTTAGGGAACTAAAAATAGACCTGTCATTTGATGCTGCAATTCCTCTACTAGGTTATAATGTTGATAAAATTGAACTTATCCAGAAGACCAAAAGTCATTTTACAACAAAGATACTTACACCAGAATGTTTATTGCAGCCCAATTCATAATTGCTAAGTCATAGAAGAAGCCCAAGTGCCCATGGACTCATGAATGGATTAATAAACTGTGGTATATGTGTACCATGGAATGTTATTCAGCCATAAAAAAGTATGGAAAGTATGGAGAGTTTACCTCTTTTAGTTTACATGGGTGGAGCTGAAGAAGCATCTGTTTAAATCTTACGTTTTTTTTTTTTTTTTTTTTTAAATAAAGTCTCACTTTGTTGCCTTTCATAGCTCACAGGAACTTCAAACTCTTGGGCCCAAGTGATCCTCTTGCTTCAGCCTCCTGAGTAGCTGGGACTACAGGCATGCACCACAATGGCAGCTATTTTTAGAGATGGGGTCTCGCTCTTGCGAGAACTCAGGCTGGTCTCGAACTCAGAAGCTTAAGCAATCCACCTGCCTTGGCCAGCCAGGGTGCTAGGATTATAGGTGTGAGCCACCATACCCAGCCTTCTATTTGTTTTTGTTTTTTAAATATTGTGTTGTTTGCTTTATAACAATCAAATTCTTAAAATTCTTTTTATAATTTAGACACAAGGCCTTTATCAGATACGTGATTTGCAAATGATTTTTTCCAGGTTGTGGCTTGTCTTTTCATTCTCCTGAGATAAGATCTTGGACTTTAGTGACATTGGTGTCCTCTCCACAAAGGAGAGTTTCTTCTGTGACTTTGATAGTACAAAAGTCATTTGATTTTTATAAATGTTGATAAAGTTGAACTTACAACTTTTTAAATAATTGTGCATCTGGTCTTAAGCCATGGGCTGCATGATATCTAAGATATCTAAGAATCCTTGCCTATGAGAATTTTTATAGTTTAAATTTGATATTTAGGCCTATGACCTATTTTGCCATTTTTTTCATAAATTGCAAGGTATGGATAATTTTCTTTTTATGTGTATGGATGCCCAATTATCCCAGCACCATTTGTTGAAAAGATTATTCTTTCTCAATTGATTTGCTTTTAGATTTTGGTGAAAAATTAATTGATCACACATAGTTGGGTCTATTTCTGGACTCTGTTCTATTCTATCAATTTGTATGTCTGTGTCTGCCTTTATTTAAGCCCCATATTGTCTTGATGGCTATAGCTACATGATAAATCTTGAAGTCAGGCAGTATAAATTTCCTAGCATATTACTATCTTATAAAGCTTTTTAAAAACTATTTTGATATTTTTCCTTTCCATGTGACCTATAGAATTATCCTACAAGAGTAGGACTGGCCTCCCAGAATGTGTTGGGAAATATATACTACTCTTCAATTGCCTTGAAGATTTTGCGTTGACTTAGTATTTATCATTTCTTCCATAAACATCTGGAATTTCACCTATTAATTTTGGATATCTAGAAGGCTTGATTGAGGATAAAGATTCATTGAGTTGAGGGAACTCTCTAAGACAAGGGATTAAAAATCTTGTCAAGGAAGCCCTAAGATGGAAAAAACCTTTCTGCCATGGTAACCATAAACTGACCAGAATACTGACCAAATGGGATTACTTGATTTTCCCTGGCAGAAAGGAGAGAAAGAAATAAGAACAGTTGATGAAAGAGGACTTGCTTGAATGGAAATGTGAGGGTGAAGTCCCAGCAGAAGATTATATTTCATGAGAGGGCCCAAAAGTCACCGGGTACCAAGACCATGAGGAATGTACTTGGGACTGTGGCACCAGCATCACTAATGAACTCAGTACTAGCCATTCTCTGCAGACCACAGATGACTTTGTGAATATTCTTGGGTCAACATTCAACCCTAAGACCAGCAGAATCAGAAGGACAAAGAAAGGTGTGAAACCTCTGTGGAGTTATGGAGATGATTATTACCACAGGGATGGCATCTATACAGGTAAAATAGACTTCTGATTAATATCTCCAAGTAGAAATAGTCAAGTGCAGAGGAGTGGGAGGTTGAGGGCTGCCTCCCAGATAAAAAGTTATAATTCCTTGCTTGGTTGCTGAACTACTTTTTAGATTTGAAACCCATTAACTAAAAACAGCTAAATTTCCAGTATGAAAGGTCCTACAATATTTCAGCTAGTAAGTAATGTAATGATTTTCTCAGTCCTATCCCAAAAGGACTTAGGGCCACTTGCTCAAGTGACTATACACTGGGAATAAATATTTCAAAGAGTATCAGACACTTTGTCCAAGATGGCATAGATAGCCAGAGATCCAAGCAGCAGCATCATGGCCCTTCTCTTTGAGGAGGGGCTCTTGAGTACCGACTTAAAGGCCAGATCATAGTGGGACCATTTGGTCTGTGGACCCACATAGTCATCATTTCCCAGACCCTGATGGAAATGATTCAGAGGGCATATGGAGTAACCTCTCCAAACTGGTCCTTGGCTGGTGAGGTAACAGCCGTCCTTGTGGGAAATGCTAATTGGAAACCTCTGAAATTGGCCCCAGGTGGTCAAAATACCAAATTAAAAACTATATCCCACCATATCCCATTGCAGAGTAGGGGGAAGACAGCAAAGATTAAAGTAGCCAATAGATAACTAGAGTGATGATTGCTGTGACATTTCTCTTTCTGGCCCCAGCAGAAACAAATGGATTATGCATAGTGATTATTTCGAGCTCACCCAATTAGTAGTACTGAATCTATCTATTGTGCGCAATGTGGAATCAGCACTGGAGCAGATTAATAAGGCCTCAGGTCTATGGCATGGAGATTTCGGTTTGGTAAGTGCATTCATTTTTTTTATTCCCATTCAAAAGAAGTCAGAAAATAGTTTAATTTTAATCCTTTTTAATTCTGTGAAGGCAAAAAATGGAAACCTAATAATCACATGTATATGCAAAATTAAAAAAAAATAAAGAAGTCAGAAAATAGTTTGCATTCAGATGCCATGATGTTCATTTATAGTTTTGTATCAGGGTTATATTAACCATATTCCTATTCCACAACATAATGTAGTCTGAAGCACTCAGGACAATCTGGATATCCCGCAGAAAATCATATAAATCTATTATATTGGTAATATCATACTGATGAAATGTGAAGAGAATGAAGTAGCTATTTTACTAGAAATCTTGGTAAGACAATAGACATTTCAGAGAGTAGGAGTTAAACTATAAGATTCTTGAACCTGACACTTCAGTATGCTTTTTAGAGGTTTAATAGGGTGGCTCTGCTGGGATATCACCTCAAAAATAGAAGACAAATTGATGCATTTTGAATGTCCTAAAATAAAGAAAATAGCATGGTTCCTGGTGGGCTTATGTGAGTTATGGTGGCAATGCATTATGCTACTGAAGATTCTACTCTGAAATCATTAAAGATTATCTGCTTAGTGTGGAACCTAGAACAGAAAAGATATCTGTAGAATGCCTGGTCTGTGGTGCCAGGAGCCCAGCATGTCTTAATAGGCTTTGTTGTATTAG
Source organism: Galagoides demidoff (assembly GCA_963574575.1). NCBI lineage: Eukaryota > Metazoa > Chordata > Mammalia > Primates > Galagidae > Galagoides > Galagoides demidoff. The sequence continues at coordinate 9,657 of CAUYQV010102316.1, forward strand.
AGACATCAGTGGTAGGAAAAGATACAATGTAAAGCTTTTGACAAATACCAGTGGACAATCACAACACATGGCCCTGCAAACCTGGAGTATACACGTACCACACAATCCAAAAGTAACTGGACTCAGTGAGTTTGAACATGGTTTTAAAGACCCAGCTGAAGCAGAAGTTCAGAGGAAACAGTCTTCAATGATGATATATGGAGTCTGAAATGCAAGACACGGAAACAGGAAACAGAGGTGTCCCACTTACCATCACAATCAGGGAGGGAAATTATGACTTCTATATGGTGGAGGCCAGGGATGCTTCACAACATCCTATAAGGCACAAGATGACCCTCTTTTCACATAGTGTCATCCAGCCCAAGATGTCATAATACTAAAGATGAGAAATCCTGCCTATAGGAGGGCACATTTGTCAGAGGCACAGCAAGGATGGTACTAAACTACACACTATGGCATACTTTGATCCTCGTGGTAAGCGGGGGAAGAGAGGACCATCATAAGGGAGTACTTGACCTTCATTAGTAGGAGAAGGCAGGAGAAATATCCGTGGAACTTGGACCGCTTTCCATACCACCCCATTCTACTGTAATAATGAATGGACATGAGCATCAGGTCTTGCTAAGGAAGGTTTGATTTCTTACGCCTCAGATCTCTCAGAGATGAAGGTTAGGTCACCGTCCAGAACCACCGACATGAAACTGAGAATGAATGGATAGTGGAGGAAAGATTGGAGGAGCCCAAGACCAACGGTGGCCACAGGGGTTTTGGTTCACCCCATTAACCTCTTTCCAAGCTTCCCTTCAGGAGGAGAGGTCCACAGGGAACACCAAGGAGCTGTTCCCCAACATCCAGGGAGTCAACACAAGGTGTGGACTGTGACAGCTAGAAGGGTGCCTGGGTCAGATCTCCCTTCGTTTCGGCCTCTACTTGCCATCTTTTTTTCTTCTAAGTATGAAGTACTATGCACACACATAATGCCGGAAAAACAAAAGGTTGATTCATGATTGACAGGAATTATAACTGGTAGTGGCTTGCCAGACACTTATGGTTCTGTTAGCATGCAGCATACAGCTGTCTCATTAATGATTTTCTAAGAAAGACCTACTCATTTGCATATTGTTTCATAGTTCTTCTGGGGCACTCAGCAAAAGAAAGCAAGTGCATGTTTAATGGTAACTTTTGCCTGTAGAATTTTGTTAGTTCTTCAAGAAAGATGAAATTAATAAAATAACCTCATTAGGGGAATGTATTTTATGCATTTTGCTTAAAACCCACAGATGTACCCTGCCTCCTTCCATAGCAGTTGTTTGTTGGACTTCTAATCAATTGATCATTGAGGCTTTTTTAAATTTTTTTTTATTTGTATAGCTTTTAGGAAACTTGATTTGTGATACATTGTATATTTTGTGTACTTGCAAAAGTATATTTAAGGTACAGAATATTCCCTTTTCACATGATTTTTTGCTTACTTTTAGAATACACACACACACACACACACACATATATATATATATATATATATTTTTTTTTTTTTCAGTTTTTGGCTGGGGCTGGGTTTGAACCTGCCATATGGGGCTGGCACCCTACTCCTTTGAGCCACAGGTGCTGCCCTTAAAAAATATTTTTTGTTAAGCATATTTCCAGTATATATGCTTAAATCATGAACTTATTTTTTAGTTTTAATTTTTGTATTTTTTATTGATATATCTTAGTTTGTGGAGCACATGAGATATTCGGGCACGTGCATGATATATGATGACCAAATAGCATTAATTGGGATATCCATCACCTTAAATATTGATCTTTTCTTTTTTCTGGAGACAGTGCAAGTCTTCTTTTATAGCTACTTTAAAGTATACAATAAATTACTGTTAATTATAATTGCCCTCCTATACTATTGATTAAATTATGTTTAAATTTTACTCATCTTCCTCAATTCCTTTTCCTTACTTTCTAATAATATTTATTTTGCTCTTATTAAAATACTTAAAATTATTTTCTTTCCTAATCATGTAATTCAGTGGAGTCTTAAGGTTATGTCTCAGGGCTTTGATTATCTACTTTCTCTAGTACAATTATATAATTAAAAGTTTTAATTATTTTTAGTACTTATAAGTAAAACTCTTAAGAAGTGGATCAGCTGTAACATGAAAAAAAGGATCATCCTCCATTCATTTTACAATGAAGAGGTAGAAAATTAAACACACGTATGTACAACTGGCCCTAGGTGTTCAAGGGCTCCGCATCCACAGACATAACCAGCTGCAGATTGAAAATATTTAAGAACTAAAATAAAGAATAACACAATAATAGAACGTAATAAAAATAAAAAGCAATAGTAGTATAACAACTACTAACATAGCATTTGCATTGTATTAGGTATTATAAGTAATCGAAACATGATGTAAAGTGTATGGGAGAATGTGTATAAGTGTTATGCAAACATTATGTCATTTTTACATAAGGGACTTGAGCATTTGTGGAGTTTGGTATTTGTGGAGGTCCTTGAGCCAATACCCTTCAGATATGGAGGTTAAATACAGATGCTGTATATCTAAATGGAAAGAACCACTGGACTTTGGCTTTGGAAAGTGGTTTATTCCCATTGGCACAATGTTATAAGAAGGTAAACTTTGGGGAAATTAGCGACTAAACACCTTTTATAGGGTAGGGATATGAAGAAAGTTGCTACAAATTAACAATTCTATGTGAATGTTTCAGGTAAACGTAAAAATGATTAGTCAATTTATTAGCCTAAGTAACATTGTTTTTCCTAATAAATTTTTACTTTTTTTAATCTGCAGACAATTCATGTGATTGGAAGATTAATGTAACGAAAGAGGCCTTCAAGAAAGAAATAACCCTGGGAATGAGAACAACCCAAGTATAATCCATCACTTTGTCTGATTCAGGAACTGAAATCACCTACATCCCCATATCTTAATTATTAAGACTGAGAACTGAGCTCACCTGTGTCAATATGACTTACATGTTTGTTTCAGGAAAATTGTCCTTCAGGAAGATAAGAATATAACCAATAAGCAATTTGAGTCTTTAATAAAGTTTGTACAAACCAACTTGGGCAAATAGCTTGCTCAAATATTGAGTTAGCTGAATAGTTCTCCTACTAAGACAATGGATCGCTCACCTAGCAAGCAGCTAGGAGGTGATATGCTGGCAATAATGGTGTCTGGAGGGGATGACTATAGGCAGATTACCTAACTTTATGAAGTCTCAGCTATCTCACCTGTAAAACAATGATGATAAAAAAATAATAATGATCATTGCTACAATTCACCATGGGGACATCTGGAGAGAAAACTGAAACCAACATACTTCCCCAGTTTGGGGCTAAACAATGCTGGGGCCAGGCAAAAACAAACACCAACAAAACAGCAACGTGGGCTAAGAAATAATCGCTTCTGGAAGATATACCAACAAAAACAACTTATTTAACATGTTTAATCATGTGTTCATCATAAGTATTCACCAATATTTATATCAAAGCCCTTGCTTCCTTGTGCCTCCCAATCTGTAATTCTCACCTAATAAACTGCCCAGTCTCAATTAGTTCGCTGCTTTTTAAGACTCCTTGTAAAATCATCAGTCTGATTTTGTCTGTGTATATGTGTATATATATATTTTTTTCTTCCTTCTGACATTCCCTAATCTAAGACACTCCTATGCTAAAATTACAGAATGGTATTACTGTTAACTTCAGTAGATTTAATAAATTGGGTTCTGTTAGCTCAGCTGGCTTTGGGGGTTTGACAGATGGCACAGGCCATGTCCTAATGCTTCGCATGTATTAATTTCTTTGATTCTCAGCATAGCCCTATGAGGTAGGTAAGATTATTATTCCCATTTTCAAAAGAAGAAACTGAGTTTCCTAGCATTTATATAAATTGTAAGTGCTTTTGCAAGAATTAAATATAATAAAACACAGCAAAAAAAAAAAAAAAGAAGGAAGGCTTATGATGTCTGAAAAAATATTGACTTTGCCAAAGGGCTCTCCACTGTGACTATTTTAGTGCTGAGGAAACTGTATGCATCTATCAAGTCTCTGAAATGTTAAATCACAGAGAACTAAGAAGTAGAAAAATTTTTGACAATTATTTATTTCTCACTTACATGAAAAGTAACATGTATTTATAACATGGTTGCTTATTTTCTAATAATTCCTTCTTTTTTTTCAAATAATGACAATGGTGTTTATTTGTTTTTAGGGTCTTTCTAATCCTTGTAGAGAGAGAATATGATAGAGCAGTTTTGCATTTCTGCCAAAGCAAAGGAGCTTGGTGGGGAAGGGTTTGGTTACGTATCATGTTGATCAGGAGTCATAATATTTTCCTGTTATGGCCCAAGTGGTAAATATTTCAGGATTTGCCTCCCACGTGGTTTTCTGTCACAGTTGCTCAACTTTGTCCCTATAGCTCAAAAGCAGCTACAGATGATATGTTGGCGGGGCTCTGTGTGGCTATTTTCTGTACAACTTTATTTACAAGAACAATTGTCAAGTTCCTTTGGGCTGTAGGCTGTGGTTTGCTGAGGGCTCTTCTAGATGGCTTTCCATGGGCCCCTGTTTTTGTCTTCCTGAGTTTCCCCAGATTTTACAATCATGACGGGTGCTCACTCATAGAAATGGCATTGCTTCTTCATTTATATGCCCTGTCCCTAACTCTTCTGGGTTGTCAGGACATTTAATATTATACTTTGGTGGCTTCTGGAACAAAATAAAGATATATGAGTAAACCTTGGCTGGGAAACAATAACTGCCACACTGTGCAAGATGTTCAGTCTGGAGCACACGATGCTGGGTAAGCCCGAGGCTGTCCCGTGACGCCGTCTGGGAGTGCAGACAACAGTCTCATCAAGGATGAAAAGGACTGTTTAGTCAAGTTGAGCACCCAATCTGATTCCATTATTTGAATGTAGAAAAGTGTTTGGTGATTAGTTTTGTTTACTCTTGGCAAATATTGCTTCCATTTCTGAGGGGAGAAGAAAGACAAAAAAAGCTCAGAAACATTTCAAAAAGCTTTTGACTTCAAATAGTCTTACAAAACTGCATTTGGATGAGTTAAGGGTAGAAGAATCAAAACCATATGGATTATATTCCTTTTGAAATAAGCATTGATTTGAAAATTGAGGGAAAATTCTTGGAAAAGCAGACTATAGTCATTTTTTTTCCTTTTTTATTTCAAAATAGTATGGGGGTAC
>CAUYQV010102317.1:0-15221 GCA_963574575.1 Galagoides demidoff
GAGATAGGAGCCTCAAGCTGTCCCCCTGAGCAGAATGCTGTGGCATCACAGCTCACTGCAACCTCCAACTCCTGGGCTCAAGCGAGTCTCCTGCCTCAGCCTCCCAAGTAGCTGGGACCACAGGCACCCGCCACAATGCCCAGCTATTTTTTGGTTGCAGCCGTCATTGTTGTTTTGGTGGTCCCAAGCTGGACTCGAACTCGCCACCTTGGGTGTACGCGGCTGGTGCCTTAGCCACTTGAGCCACAGGTGCCGAGCCGGGTACATACATTCAAAAGAGTTGGCATTCTTTGTAACTCTTACTCTTATCTCTGTAAGGGATAAGCAATGTCAGCATTTTATTTCTCTCTGTCTTTATGCCTTTTTCTGCTGATCTCATGGAGGTAGAGAAAAAGACATCAAGGCTAGGCTGGGGGTGGTGGCTCATGCCTCTAATCCTAGCACTTTGGGAGGCAAAGGTGGGAGCATCACCTAAGCTCATGAGTTCCAGGTGAAACCCCCATCTCTAAAAATAGCCAGGTGGTGTGGCAGTCGCTGTAGTCCCAGCTACTCGGGAGGCTGAGGCAAGGTAATCACTTGAGCCCAAGAATCTGAGGTTGCTGTGAGCTGTGATGTTATAGCACTCTACAGGGGGTAACAAAGTGAAATTCTATGTCAAAAAAAATGATATCAAGGCTGAGAGGGAAACACTGGAAGTACAGTTACACACCACATGATCACATTTTGGTCCATGACAGACCACATATACAATGGTGGACCCATAAGATTCTAATGGAGCTAAAAAAATTCCTGTTACCAAGTAACATCGTAGCTATTGTAACATCATAATGCAATGTATTACGTGTTTGGGGTGATGCTGGTGTAAATAAACCAATGTACAAAAGTATAGCACATAAATTATATATGGTACATAATACCTGATAATGATAATAAATGACTATGTTACTGGCTTACATACTATACTTTATATCATTGTTGTAGAGTGTACACCTTCCACTTATTCAAAAACCAGATCACTTGGGTGGCCCCTGTGGCTCAGTGAGTAGGGCGCTGGCCCCATGTACCGAGGGTGGCGGGTTCAAACCCGGCCCCTGCCAAACTGCAACAACAAAATAGCCGGGCGTTGTGGTGGGTGCCTGAAGTCCCAGCTACTCAGGCAGCTAAGGCAAGAGAATCGCTAAGCCCAACAGCTGGAGGTTGCTGTGAGCTGTGATGCTACGGCACTCTACCAAGGGTGACAAAGTGAAACTCTGTCTCTAAAAAAAAAAAAAAGAAGAATAAAAAAACCCAGATCACTCTAAAACAACCCCTTTAGAAGGTATTCCAGAAAAAGTCATTATTATCATAAGAGATGATAGCTTATTACCCCTGAGGGCCTTCCAGTGTGAAGAGATGGGGAAGTGAAAGACTGATATTGATGATCCTGACCCCGTGGAAGCCTAGGCTATGGTGTATTTGTGTCTTAGTTTTTGACAACAAAAAAATTAAAAAGTAAAAAAATAATTAAAACTAGAAAGAAACTATAGGACGTAAAGGAAAAATATTTTGGTATAGTTATGTAATGTGTTTGTATGTTATGGTAAATGTTATTACAAAAGACTCAAATTTTTTTTGTTTGTTTTTTTGAGACAGAATCTCACTATGTCACCCTCAGTAGAGAGATATGGCATCATAGCTCACAGCAACCTCAAATCCTTAGGCTCAAGCAATTCTCTTGCCTCAGCCTCCCAAGTAGCTGGGACTATAGGTGCCCGCCACAGCGCCCAGCAATTTTTTAGTTGTCATTGTTGCTTAGCAGCTCAGGCCAGGCTTGAAACTGCTAGCCACGGTGTATGTGTGACCAGCACCCTACTCACTGAGCTATGAGTGCCCAGCCAAAAGACACAAATGGTTTTTTTTTTTTTTGAGATGGAGCCTCAAGCTATCCCCCTGGGTAGAGTGCCATGGCATCACAGCTCATAGCAACCTCCAACTCCTGGGCTCAAGCAAGTCTCCTGCCTCCACCTCCCAAGCAACTGGGACCACAGGCGCCCGCCACAACGCCCGGCCATTTTTTGGTTGCAGCCATCATTGTTGTTTGGCGGGCCCGGGCTGGGGATTCGAACCTGCCACCTTAGGTGTACGTGGCTGGCACCTTAGCCGATTGAGCCACAGGCGCTGAGCCATAACAGATTACTTTAATCAAGGTCTTCATCTCTCTAGGCCTCCTCTTCTCAACCACCAAATGGGCACTGGTGAAAATTAAATGAGATAGCTACATTTAAACACCTAGCATGGCTGGGTGTGACCCATAAGATTTAGTAAATGGTAGATGACCTAAATGTCCACGGACAGACGAATGGATAAACAAAATGTGGGATATACATGCAACGAAATAGTATCCAACCTTTAAAAGGGAGGAAATTCTGACACATGCTTCAACGCAGATGAACTTGGAGGTCCTTATGCTGCGTGAAAGAAGTCAGATGATTCCACTCAGACCTGATACCTCACAGAGTCAAAATCACAGACATAGACAACAGACTGGTGGTTGTCAGGCCTGCAGAGAGGAGACAATGGGGTATTGTTTAATGGATACTATAGGATTTCAGTTTGGGATGAAGTTCTAGACACGGATGTCGATGACGGCCACGCTACAGTGTGAATGTAACATCACCGAATCGCATGCCTCCAACTGGTTGAAATGGTAAATTTTATGTTACGTATATTTTAACACAATGAAAATAAAATAAAATAAATAAGATCGTTACCACCCCACCAACAAACACAATTTATTTTTCAGCTGCTCATTCCCCACTTTACGCCCTCCAGTCCTCTGCCTTGGATCTGGCCACAAAGCACCTGGTTGAGGTGCAGGGAGAAGGGGAACAGAGAGGAACGGGAGAGAAATAACAGCATCCAGCCCTCTCATTGTCTCTCCTTAACCCAGGAGTCAAAAAAAGTCCCCACGAAGCCACAGAACGCTTATCCCAACTGTGAAGGAAGCTGATGCGCCATCAAATATTAAAAGGGTTAGAGGAACCCGGCATAGTTTTCCATATAAATGAAGCTACTTACATATATGAAGATTGCTTTTAAAATTCAAATATAATTATTTTTTAAAAGGCATCCTGTGAGCTCTGTCTCTCTCCCAACACTGACACTTCTGGGCTGTTGTCACGTTGCAGTGAGGTGCCTGTTGGCAGACAGCCCAAAGCACTTTGTAACATGCCCTCCAGATCCGAAGTGAAAACTGATCAAAGAATTGGCACCGGCGCTCCGAAAGGGGTGGGGTTGGGCTATTGTCCTTCTTTGTGGGAACAGCTGCTTAACGGGGCAGTGGAGCGGCGACATTAGAATATGCATACGGGCCGCTCTGTTAACAGAAGCCGGCTTAAAGTACTCGGGGGCCTCCCTCCACCTTGCGTTTTGGCAGAGGGATCTGCGAGGATGCCGTGTCAAACCTTTTTGAAAATGTCTCCTTGACACGGAGGGTTGAGGAACGGCGCCTGTGAATCTCATTACACGCGGTCCCACGCCTCCCTCTACCGTTCCCGGCTCCGGCTTCCTGGCGGCAGTCGGTGGGAGCCGCACGCACGGGGGTCACCTGCCCCCACTTTTAATCAGGATAGGGAAATGCACCATCGGAGCGCCGCGCCGCTGGTTACCTGAGCGGACCCTGGAGCCCTGCTCCCGAGTCCTACGGGACAATCATTTATTTGTCTGCAGCCGGCAGGTTTGCAGATTCCCCGGGGCCAGCAGTTCTTAAAAATGAGAATGCACCACCGAGCAATTAGTCTTCCTGGTGTTCCGCACGGGATGGCATCGCCTGAGTGGAAGAAGGCAGTGGACATCCTGGCACTGGGAGTGGGGGCGAAACGGGGGGCTAAGAGGGTCCCTGTGGATTCATCACCCTGGCCCCTTGGGGGACCCTCCCAAGTACTGGATGCCCAAGCGGGCTTTCCATGATCCTTCTCTGGCATAACCCTCCCGGGGTACTGAAATTTAGGGTGCGCCTTCCCATCATCCTTCAAAAGAGCAGGAGGAACAGGAAGGTCTGAGCAATCTCACCAAAGTCTCGGAGCTAGTCAGAGCCACGACACCCCCTCACCCCACACACCCCCTTCCGTCCCACTCCAAAGCCTATTTGTTTTGCTGGTTCGTTTTGTTTTTACTCGCACCCGCCCAGAGGAAACGGATATGTTTCATTTTGTAGAGAGAGGAAAGTTAGCTGCTCCCCAAGCCCTGCCAGGCCCCGGTTCAGAGCAGCTTTCCCACCTCACCCTCCGCCCCTGGGCAGCTAAAAGGCCCCCTGGCCTCCATCTCTCAGTAGTTGTCTGTGGGTAGAGGCAAAGGGAGGGCGGAGGGCGGGGAGGAGGGGAACAGTTTTAAAATGAATATATGCATGTGTCTCTCCGGCTAATCACCGGAATGCATTTTCAGGAGAGGTGAGCTGAGGGATTAGCTGCAGGACTCCCATTAATGTTAACTTTATTTCAGTAATGAGGTGCCAAGGCATGGAACAATCACGGTGGCTAACACAGTGTAATCACAGTGATGAGATCTGCATGCTGGGAGGAGAGGGGGGATGTTCACGGGTGAGGGTGACACAGAAGAGTTGGTGGGAACAGGACTGGAGAGCATGAGGGGACAGAGGACGAGAGAGGAGGCAGGTGACCCTGGGCGAGGGTGCAATGAAGAAGTAATCATAGCAACTCCTCAGGGATCGCTCAGGGTGGCCAGGCCAGGAGGCGGACACCTAAACACAGAGCTAGATCTCATCTCCCCTGGACTGCTGAGTAAGCTGAGTTTGAGGGAAGTTCAGTCATTTACCCAAAGTCACGCGGCTGGTGGAAGAACCGCAGTTGGAAGTCAGGTTTCCCCAAAGGGCTACTGTACTTCACCCTCAGGGGCCAGCTACAGAGGACCTTGTCAATGTACCCATGAACAAAAGTTAGAGTTCTCTGAGTCTCCTAACCTCCCCAGGCCTTCCGTTCACAAAAGCTGCCCATCAGGGACAATTAACTCTCACCAACCTGCAGGGAGCCATGAGGAGCCAGGGTATAGCTGGGAGGCGGCTGGCATCACCTAAACAAGTGGCAGAATGGTCAGAAGTGGCCCGGTTCAGAAGGTATACCACTGAGGCACTATGCTCTCGGACTTGCTAATGCCGTGGTCCCCAGCCTTTTTGGTACCAGGGATGATTTCGGGACGATTCAAGTGCATTACATTTATTGTGCACTTTATTTCTATTATTGTTACATTGTAATATATAATGATATAATTATACAACTCACTATAATGAAGAATCAGCGGGAGCCCTGAGCTAGATCCCTCCAGTGCCCAGTTTACAGTAGAGTTCACACTCCCATGAGAATCTAATGCCTCTGTCTTCTGACAGGAGGTGGAGCTCATTCAGGCGGTGAAGTGGGCAATAGGGAGTGGCTGTAAATACAGATGAAGCTGGGAGGCGCCTGTGGCTCAGTGAGTAGGGCGCCGGCCCCATATACCGAGGGTGGTGGGTTCAAACCCAGCCCCAGCCAAACTGCAACAAAAAATAGCCGGGCATTGTGGCAGGCACCTGTAGTCCCAGCTACTTGGGAGGCCGAGGCAGAAGAATCGCCTAAGCCCAGTTGGAGGTTGCTGTGAGCTGTGACTCCACTGCACTCTACCGAGGGTGAAAAAGTGAGACTCTGTCTCTACAAAAAAAAAAAATACAGATGAAGCTTCACTCACTTGCCTGCCACTCACCTGCTGTGCAGCCTGGTTCCTAACAGGCCACAGACCATGGTCTCTGACCCTGGGGTTGAGGACCTCAGTGCTAATGGATTAGATTAGGCTGTGAGGCAGAAGGAATCCGAGTGACACCTGGAATGCCATGCATGGTGGCAACACTGTGCAACGAATTATGATGGGCAACAGAGTATGACTGTCTCTAAAAAAATTGTTTGTTTGTTTTTTTATTTTAAAATGTGACAGTTGGAACCTACTTCCTATGAGGTCCTGCTCCAAGTGCGTCCCTGAGAAAAGAAACTCTTACCCTTTTTTTTTTCCTTTGGGACTCTTACCCTTAACCTGGTGGTTCTCACATAGCGGTGACTGTGCCCCCCCAGAGGACGCTTGGCAATGTCCGGGAACATTTTGGTTGTCACGGTTGGGAGGAAGGCTGCTACCGGCCTCTAGCGGGTGGAGGTCAGGGATGCTATTCAACATGCTACAGAGCACAGGACCATCCCCACCACAAAGAATCATCTGGCCCCAATATTGGCAGTGCCAGGCTGAAGAATCCACCCTCTCCCTGTGCTGACCCTACTGCCTGGTGTCACACAGGGCCAGACCCAACCAACTTATTAGCAGCAGGGACTCCGTCAGAGGCCGGAGATTCCAAATCAATGCATCGCAGTGGCGAAGGTCCATATTAACTACATCTCACTAGCTTCTGACAGTGACACAGATCAGATGCTGCTGCTGTCGCTGCCGCCGCCACATGAAACAAGAGCATTGGAGAGCATATTCATTTATCCAGCTGTTACAAGCGACAGAGCATGCACACGTCTCTCCCTGACCGAGTTACCTGAGAGCCGCCCCTGCCGTATGATTGAGTGGCTGCCAGCCGCCTCCTGTCTCTAACCTTGACACACCAGAGCAGGGCCTCCTGCACACAGGCTAAAAATCCTAACGGCCACATCAGCAGCAACAAATGGATGGGTTAATTTGTTTCATGCCCCCATCGCCACCAGCCTTTCATGGAAAAACAACAACCATCACCACCTCCATTTGTGGGGTTTAATATCCCAGATGCTAGAGATCAGCTTCAGCAGAAGGAAGAAAATGGAATGTTGGTGCAGAGATACGCTTATTCCGTAATATTTGCTTAAAACTCCTCCCCTTTTTTTTCATCTGCAGGTTATTCTTGCAGGCTTGGACCTCAAGCAACAAAATATCACACTTCCAGGTGGTATCTTTAAGGAAAGCTAATTAAGACTCTTGGCACTTAGAGCACGAAACATTTTACAATGTTCTTTAAAGCAATTTGCCAACATTAGCTAATTAAAACACCCAGCCTTCCGTCGAGGGACAATAAGAAGAGAGTAGAATCGTCATTTCTGAGCATCTGTTGTAGAGTTGAAAATCCCAATTCCTGTTGCTTCTACTTGGTCAAGGTCTTTTTCGGAAGGCAGCCTTTCATTGTTCTTAGCAACCTGTCTGGGAGCTTTGAGAAAAAGCTTCCAACTAAAAGATTCTGGACTCAGGTTATAAGATAAGGGAAAGGAGTTTGAGCAATTAAAGGTGGTTCACTAAGCCAGGGTTCAGCAAACTGTAACCTGAGGGCTGAATCTGGCCCTCAGCCTGTCTTTGTAAATAAAGTTTTATTGTAGCACAGCAGCCATACCAGTTGGTTTACATAGTGTCTCTGGCTGCTCTCAAACTACAATAGCAGAGTTGTTAAGCCATTGGAACAGACACCAGATGGGCCTATCAAGCCAAAAATATTTATCATTTGGCCTTTTATAATAAAAATTCTGCTGACTTCTGCAGTAAGCTGTCTCTTTGCATCAAGATAACTATGATCTTTCACCTCAGCAGTTCTAACTCCCCACCCCTGAAAGCCCTAACCAAGAATTGTTTCACTCATCCATCTCAGGGTGTCTATGTCATCAGTGGTTGCAGTCCCCAACCCACCTCTTATTGGAAACTGGGCCACCCAGCAGGAGATGATCTGCAGGCAGGTGCTTCATCTGTACTTGGAGCCACCCACACCCATTGCTCACATCACAGCCCACAGCCCAACCTCCACCTCCCGTCAGATCCACAGCAGCATTGGAGTCTCATAGGAGTATGGACCCTGCTGTAAACTGTGCATGCAAGGGATCTAGGTTGCATGCTCCTTATGAGAATCTAATGCCTGATGAGCTCAGGCGGAAATGTAATGCTCTTAATCATCCCCAAATCACCCCCCCTGTAAGGGGATTCATGGAAAAGTTGTCTTCTGTGAAACCTGTCCCTGGTGCCAAAAGTGTTGGGACCACTGATCAGCGGGACCTCTGTGACTCCTCATTCTAGGTCAAAACCTGAGAACCTTCCCCATACTTTGACAGGGTCCTCCAGGGTAGTACTTGGCTGCAATATGTGGGTGTTTTAGGCAGAAGGCAGGAGAGAGCCTGAGAAAGAGCACAGATGACCTTCACTTTAAGCCACTCCACGCCTATGCCCTTGCACCTTGGTTTAGGAGGCCATGTGGTGGACTGGGACAGGCAGGGGCTGGGGCTGAATCCTACATCCCCACTTGCTAGCTCCTCAGTCCTGGGTAAGTCAAGTCATCTCCTCTGGTTTGTTTCCTCATGTGAAAAATGGGAAACACCACCTGTTTTACAAGTGGCTGTATTGCGTTTCACTCTTTCAGAATCCCACTGTTGGCTAGGCACAGTGGCTCACACCTGTAGTCCTAGCTCTCTGGGTGGCTAGGCAGGTGAACCGCTTGAGCTCAGGAGTTCAAGACCAGCCTGATCAAGAACAAGACACCATCTCTACTAAAACAAAAAAATCTTTGTGGTGCCTGTGGCTCAGTGGGTACGGCGCCGACCCCGTATACCAAGGATGGTGGGTTCAAATCCAGCCCCAGGCAAACTGCAACAAAAAGAAAAATCTGCTGGGCATTCTGGCGGGCACCTATAGATCCAGGAGACTGAGGCAAGAGGATCACTTGAGCCCTAGAAGTTTGAAGTTGCTCTGAGCTATGACACCAGGGCACTCTAGCCTGGGGCAACAGAGTCTCTGTCTCAAAAAAAAAATCCCATTGTCAATACTGACACAAGTGCGGTGCCTGTGGCTCAGTGAGTAGGGTGCCAGCCACATATACTGAGGGTGGCAGGTTCAAACCCGGCCCTGGCCAAACTGCAACAAAAAAAATAGCTGGGTGTTCTGATGGGCACCTGTAGTCCCAGCTACTCCAGAGACTGAGGCAAGAAAATTGCTTAAATCCAGGAGTTGGAGGTTGCTATGAGCTGTGACACCACAGCACTCTACCCAGGGTGATAAAGTGAGACTCTGTCTCTAAAAAAAACAAAAAACAAAAATCAAAAATAACAATCGCAAGACACTCTGTGTTTACTTCATCCATCAAGGACAGAATTGAAGCCCCCCATCCCAGTTCTTGGCTGGGCAGCTCTCTTTCTCCTATAGTATCATTGGTGTTATTAGCTCTCAGCCCCAGATGACAACCTCCAAATAAGGGCCTCTGCTCAGTAAAAAGGTTATTCGAGGACAGGGAATCTGATTTTACTCCCTCAGTGTAAAAGCAAGAGTTTGGCAATGTCAAAACCCAATAGAATCTTTCTGTCTTTTTATTTCACTTTTATAGGAATTGCAAGGTCAGCTCTCTCTCGTGGTTTGTCCCTCCCCAGCTGCCCCCCCAAAGGATCTGGAAAGTCCATGTTCAGCTTGCCAGCTGGGTAGACCCCCTTCTAAACGCAGGTGGCTCAAGGAAAAACACCAACCTCTGGTTGTCAGGTGGAGATCATGACCTGGATGTCTAGGATTGGGGAGGGGTCAAGGGTCAGTATGGGGTCAATTTCATCTGGCTCCGGAGGTGTCTGGAGGCAGGACCAAAGTGATATCAGTGTGGGGTGGCAGAGATGTTTCTAGATACCCTTATCTTTTCTCCGAGTTCCTTGACACACCCTTTTCTGCCTTTATAGGATACAGTGTGTGCATGAAGTAACTTGAAGAGTCCTCATTGACCCAGGACAAACAAATGGCTTTCAGAGAGTGTAGGAAAACCACACCCCCAAAGGCACAGACAATCTAATTTGCTCTGCAAATCAAGACCTAACACATTAACTGCCACCCGAGTTGTATTAACTCACGCTGGTTTTGAGCCTGGGGACTCAGGAAACATATGTAATTTACACATCTCTTGCACTTTGCCTGCCACACTAGAACAATTTTTTTTCTTCCCTTGGGGACATGGGGTTTTATTACATCAAGAGATGGGTGAGTTATATATGCTTCATGAAGTCCTGGGCTCAAAACTACATGAGTTAAATACAACTCACATGGCAGTTAATGTACCTGACTTAATAAAACATTGTGGCCCCACGGGGTAAAAAAAAATTCTTTTTAGTGTGCTAATGAATAAGTTGGGGAAGACAGTGCTGGGGCCCACCAGTCAGAGAAGGAAGAGGCGCCCTGACATTTCAGGATTAGTTACAGGCAGATGCGTGTGTCCCGTGGACTCACAAATCACCGTTATTGGAATCAGAATATTGCAACCCAGGACAGAACAGGCCAAGCTGAACCTGACTTAGGGTATCTAAATAAGGAAAGTGCAGGCACTTGCACCTGGTGAGGATTTTCGCTTAGCCCAAACCCTCACTTTACATTGTGGACTCACTCAGCTACACTGCCCACTGGGAGCTTCCAAAGGCAAAAGGGCTTAGTGCTGAAAGCTCTTTCCCTAGCCTGGGGCCCATCAAATCATAGACTCTCGGGTTGGTAGGGAAACCGAAGCAAATATTTGTTGAACACAGCGTGTGTAAGAAACTTTACATATATTATCTTTTTAATCTAAGAAAAGCCTGTGAGGAGGGTATTAACATGCATATTTTACAAATAAGGAAACCAAGCTTCAGAGCAGTTTAGTATCAGTGTAAAATTATGCCACCAGTAAGGGGCAGAATTGGGTGTAAGCCCGGGGCTGTCTGGCTGCACCCACCCAGCTCCACTACCCCAACCTCACACATGGGTGTGTTCTAAGTATATTCAGGGTCAGCCATTCCCACAGTTAATTTTAGAACATTTTCATTACCCCCCCAAACATCCTTCATGCCCATTTGCAGTTATTCCTGGTTCCCAGCCCCAGCCCCGGGCAACCACTAATCTACTTTCTGGCTTTATAGATCTGCCTACTCTGGACATTTCATACAGTATGTGTGGCCTTTTGTGACTGGTTTCTTGTTTATGGCTTAGCATAATGTTTTCAGCCATATTTCAGCATGTATCAGTACTTCGTTCCTTTTTACAGCTGAATATTACCCCCTTGTATAAATGGACCATATTTTGTTTATCTGTTCATTCAATGATGGACATTTGGATTGTTTCTACTTTTTGGCTATTGCGAATAGTGCTGCTAGGGACATTTTTGTATAAGGTTTTCTGTACTTTTAAAAAAATCACATTTTTATCCCTTTCGTCAAAGACCAAACATTATAAATACATGTTCTCACTGAATAATGTTGCAAATATTTGTTGAAACAACTGAGACATTTAGGACAGGAGTAGTTGTGTGTCATAAAAAGAAAAGTGAAGGCCTGGAGCAGTGGTTCACGCCTATAATCCCAGCAATCTGGGAGGCCAAGGCAGGCAGATTGCCTGAGCTCACAGGTTCAAGACCAGCCTGAGACCCTATCTCTAAAAAAAAAAAAAAAAAATAGCCAGGGGTTCTGGCAGGTGCCTGTAGTTACAGCTACTAAGGAGACTGAGGCAAGAGAATCACTTGAGCCCAAGAGTCTGAGGTTGCTATGAACTATGACACCACTCTACTTGGGGGCAGCAAAGTGAGACTATGTCTCAAAAAAAAAAAAAAAAAGAAAGAAAGAAAGACAAGAAAAGTGTGAGTCAAAATTCAGGACACAAGTTGATCAAGCATGGTCGCTCATAGCTATGATACCAGCATTGTGGGACGCCAAGGCAGGAGGATGCTTGAGATCAGGAGTTTGAGACCAACTTGGGCAACATAGTGAGACCCTGTCTCTACAAAAATTAAAAAATTAGCCGGGCATCAGGGGGGGCACCAGTAGTGCCAGCTACTTGGGAGGCTGGGGCAAAAGGATTGAGCTCAGGAGTTCGAGGTTGTTGTGAGCTATGATGATGTCACTATACTCCAGCCTGGGTGACAGAGTAAGAACCCATCTCTAAAACAAACAAATAAACAAAAAAATTCAGGACACAAAAGTGATTGTTTTTTTTTTGAGACAGAGCCTCGAGCTGTCCCCCTGGGTAGAGTGCTGTGGCATCACAGCTCACAGCAACCTCCAACTCCTGGGCTCAAGTGAGTCTCCTGCCTCAGCCTCCCAAGTAGCTGGGACCACAGGTGCCCACCAGAACGCCCAGCTATTTTTTGGTTACAGCCATCATTGTTGTTTTGGTGGGCCCGGGCTGGTTTCGAACCCACCACCTTAGGTGTATGTGGCTGGCGCCTTAGCCACTTGAGCCACAGGTGCCGAGCCAAAAGTGATTGTTTTTGTTTTTCATTCAATAAATACTTATTAAAATACTTCTCAAATATAAGACACTACACTAGGTCCTAATGATCTTACACCCTGACTAGTTTATCATTCATTTTAAACAAAACAAGTTGTTGATGTTCCAGAAAAGAATTAAACGTCAATCATTTGTCTTTTCAGGGCCTCCTTCTCCTCATTGGCAAGGTGGGGCTATGCATAGACTTGGGTGAGCAGCTGAGAGAAGCCAGAACAATGACATACCAGAGAGAGTTCTGGATTCTGGATAATCAGGGACTAGACAAATATAAATGATATTAATGTCACCACCATGATATGAGAAATGATACGCATCTATTGTCATTTTTTCACTTGAGATTAAGTTTTGCTGCCCACTCAATGATGACATTTTCAGTTACCTAGAGTTGCCACGGAACAAGAAGCACATAAACTTCCTTGCCTTGTAGAAAACGGATTCCATTTTTAGTAACTGGTTTATTATTTAAACACTACGTCCAAAGGTGGAAAGACCTTACAAAGCAATGGGTGTAGGCTGGAATGAAAAGAGTTAGCTGATGGTGCTTAACCATCCCCTGTGAGGAAGCAACAGAGAACCAAAGTGTCAATGGAACCTCAGGGTTCCAGGCATTGCACTTGCCCATAGTTACCAGCAGATGGCGACGTGGTCCTGCAAGGTTGCATTAGTGCAACCCGTGCCAATGAAATGACTGGAACGTTGGGGCACCTGAACCTGGGCTCCTTGGAGAAGGGTAAACCTTGTCAATTGCTTTGCAGAGTTCCAAACATAGTAAAACACGTTAGTGAGGGAGAAACATGTAAGCTGGACCCACGATGTATTTAAAACAGCTACAGGGATCTGATGAAATTTGCAGATGGCCTGTCCACCTTCAGACAGTCCCCAGAATAAAAACATCAAAGAACTCAATGCAAATTAGAGTCAAATAATTATCCCCTTATGGCATATCCGAGGAAAATTATCATTCATTAAAAATCAAGTGATAGGGCGGCACTTGTGGCTCAAGGAGTAGGGTGCTGGCCCCATATGCCAGGGATCGTGGGTTCAAACCTGGCCCCAGCCAAAAACTGCAAAATAAATAAATAAATACATAAATAAAATCAAGTGATATTAGGTATGACACCAAAAGTACAAGCAACAAAAGAAATATTAGACAAATTGAACTTCATCAAAATTAAACTTTTATGCTCCCAAGAAGACCATCAGGAAAGTGAAGACACAACCCACAGAAAGCGAGAAAATATTTGCAGATCAGATCCAGAAAATATAAAGAACTCTTAACAAGTCAAGAATGAAAAGACAAATAAGCTAATTTTAAAATGAGCAAAGGATTTTGATAGACATCTCCCCAAAGACACACAAATGGCCAATAAGCACACAGAGAGGTGCTCAACGTTTTTAGCCATCAGGGATAGCAAGTCGAAACCACAGCGAGTGACCACTTCACATTCACTAGGGTGGTCACATTAAAAGAAAATCAGACAGTAACAAGTGTTGGCGAGGATGCAAAGAACTTGGAATCCTCACATGTTGCAGGTGGGAATGTATGCTGGTATAACTGCTGAGGAAAACGATCTAGCAGGTGCCCAAAAGTGAAACTCAGTGGCTAGGCAAGGCTCATGACTGTAATCCCAGAACTCTGGGAGGCCAAGGTGGGCAGATCTCTTGAGCTCACAGGTTTGAGACCAGCCTGAGCAAGAGTAAGACCCCATCCCTAAAAACAGCTGTGCATTGTGGCAGGCACCTAGAGTCTCGGCTACTTGGGAGGCTGAGACAAGAGAATTGCTTGAGCCTAAGAGTCTGAAGTTGCTGTGAGTTATGATGCCATGGAACTCTACCAACCAGAGCTATGACGCCATGGCACTCTACCAAGGACAACCAAAGTGAGACTCAGTCTCAAGAAAAAAGTGAAACACTGAGTCACCAAACTTGAACCAGCAATTCCATGCTTATACATACCTAAGTAGACTAAAAGAATATGTATGTCCACACAAAACTGGTACCTGGATTTTATTTTATTTTATTTTATTTTTGAGACAGAGTCTCAAGGAGGTTCAGGCAAGAGAATCACGTGAGCCCAAGAATTCGAGGTTGCTATGAGCTATGATACCCAGGGAGACAGAATGACACTTTGATTCATAAATAAAATATAAAAGGTGGCACCTGTGGCTCAAAGGAGTAGGGAGCTGGCCCCACATACCGGAGGTGGCGGGTTCAAACCTGGCCCTGGCCAAAAACTGCAAATAAATAAATAAATAAATAAAACCTCTTTAGGTGGCGCCTGTGTCTCAGTGGGCAGGGTGCCAGCCCCATATACCGAAGGTGGTGTGTTTGAACCCAGCCCCAGCCAGCTAAAACAGCAGTGACAACTGCAACAACAACAATCAATAAAATAACTGGGCATTGTGGTGGGTGCCTATAGTCCCACCTACTCGGGAGGCTGAGGCAGAAGGATTGCTGGGAGCAATAAAAAGGAAAAAAAAAAAACTGTTTGAACTCAGCACCTGTAGCTCAAGCAGCTAAGATGCCAGCCACATACATCCAAGCTAGAGGGTTCGAATCCAGCCCAGGCCCGCCAAACAACAATGACAATTATAACCAAAAAATAGCCAGGTGTTGTGGCAGGTGCCTGTAGTCCCAGCTACTTGGGAGGTTGAAGCAAGTGGATTGCTTAAGCCCAAGAATTTGAGGTTGCTATGAGCTGTTACACCATAGCACTCTATCCAGGGTGACTCTGTCTGAAAAAAAAAAAAAATTGTTTAAACCAATGAGTCAATCCCGGCTGGGTGCCTGTGGCTCAATTGGCTAAGGCTCCAGCTACGTACACCTAAGGTGGTGGGTTCGAATCCCCAGCCCGGGCCCGCCAAACAACAATGATGGCTGCAACCAAAAAATGGCCAGGCGTTGTGGCGGGCGCCTGTGGTCCCAGCTATTTGGGAGGCGGAGGCAGGAGACTCGCTTGAGCCCAGGAGTTGGAGGTTGCT
>CAUYQV010102319.1:0-41158 GCA_963574575.1 Galagoides demidoff
CTCTTCTTTTCTCTTGGTCCCCGGAGGAGTCTGGGAAGACTGTATCCTGTCAGGTTAATTGAGGGTGACACTAAATGTAATCTCGGCAGCAGCCGCGGTGATGCCTTGCAGGGAAAGACCAGTGGGGCAGGTGGAGGCTTCGTGTGGGGAGCAGCCGCAGCGAAGGCTGCAGGGGCTGGGAAACGTCAGATCTTTTCTCTTGGATGCGGGATGGTGGCATCCAGCTGACATCTGACAAGCAGTGCTTCTGGCTCCAGCAGTGGCTGTGAACCCAGAAAAGCCTTCTCCTGCACTGAGCCCATCAGAGCTGGGCCTGAGTGTGTAAAATTCCCACTGGCGTCGTCCCCAGCACACGCTCTCAGGAGCTGCACCTGGAAAACTGGTCTTTTATGTCAAAAGAGCAAGAAGAGGTGTGTGTGCTGGACTCGGAGCCCTGAAGAGCTGCAGGTGAGGAAGTCGGACGACAGTGACGTTGGGGTGCTGTCAGTGAGGTCTTAGCTCTCCAAGTCAGGGGTGGAACACTGATCAATTAACCTTAACCTTGAAGAAGCTCAGGTTCAAACCCACAGCCCATCAGATACTTTCTTTAAAATGGACTGTACCAGTTCTGCCACCTGTTGCCATTTCTTCTTTGGAAATCTAATAACCATATCAACTTTCACTTCCAGGCTCACCCAGTAATCCATCACTCTTTGAAATGCTGAATCTGTAAGCTTAAAATAAGGAACATTCACAAGGAAATGACCTATTTTTTCAGGGTACAGAACCACACGTGAAGCTAACTTATAAGATGTTGTGATGTGACTGAGAGATTGGCTGTTTTATTGCACTGTGGGGGATAGGGCGTAGGACCAGTATTAAAGCTGGAAAGAGAGTTATTAGCCCAGGAGGGCTGAGCTCCCTTTATCTCATAGCAAGGTTAGGAGCCTTTGATAAGCTCGTACTCCAGATGGTGGAGGAGAGAAGGGATCAGAGGGAGGAGCTCAGCCAAACCCTGAGGAAGGAGTTGGGTTTTCCCATGACTGGAAGAAACAGATGGTTGGCTTGGTGCCTATAGTACAGTGGTTATGGCACTTGCCATATACACCAAGGGTGGCGGGTTTGAACCCGGCCCAGGGCAGCTAAACAACAATGACAACTGCAACAGAAAAATAGCTGAGTATTATGGTGGGCACCTGTACTCCCAGCTACTTGGGAGGCCAAGAGAAGAGAATTGCTTAAGCCCAAGAGTTTGAGGTTGCTCTGAGCTGTGACTCCACAGCACTCTACTGAGGGCAACATTGAGATTCCATGTCAAAAAAAAAAGAAAAGAAAGACAGAAAAAAATGGATGATTGTGCCTTTTTAAGTCATAGGTTTTCAGTAGTGGACACTTACGTGGTGCCTCAGGTCACAGGATGCTGTGGGGGCAGGGGCACAGGGATGCCAGGGAAAGGAACTCAATGTGGTGCAGGCTTGAAAGCCTCAGCAGGTCCAGATCAAGCCCACGTGTGACAGAATTGGCGGGTGGCACATGCAACAAGATCAAGAACATGGCACCCACCTATCTTAGAATGGAGGTAAAGGCCAGAGCCAAAACACTTCCTGACCCACACTAGGACACCATCCAATCCTCTGTACTGATGCTGGATCCACACTTCTGGCCATGCCCTAGTTATTGTCTCAAGGGACCAAAGCTTTGAACGTCATCAACCTCACCCTTTTGAAAACAGTAATGGGAGGCCCATCTGTAGCCATCTTCCCAGCCAGAGCAGGAAGTTGGAAGACAAGCTGGCCACCAGGCAGAAGCAAAATGGATGTTAGAGGCTCTGGCTGGGTTTCAGGACTTGTGAGAAGTTCATGACACTGACCAAATGTCGGGGGTCTTTCCTGAGTGAAGCTCTGGCTGTTCTGGCTCCACCTCCCATCTCAGTGTAACCTTCCCAGCATTGCCTCCAGGCCTCTGCTGGCAGTGCCGCTTTCTGGACTGACTGCACCCATTAAATGACTTCCAGATGGTGACTTTCTGTTTCAAGGATGAGTGAGCATTTCTATAAGTTGCATCTCATTTTACTAATATCACTAATTTTTTTTTTTTTTTGCTTTCTTGCATCCAATCAATCATGCCACTTCATCTGTGGATTTCATTAATGAGCCATTGACTCTCTCTTTCAGGTTGTTAGTGAAGATGTCAAATTCTGACCAGACCGAATCCCAATTCCCGTGGCTCACTGCTGGCTGCCCTGACAGGTCCTGGAAGCGGCATTCATCATTCTCACACAGTGCCTGCATTCTCCCAAACCCATTTTAACCTAGTTTTGCAAGAAACACTTCTTAGGATGTTGTAAAACTTAATGCTTTCCCAAGGAACTCCTAATTTTTAGAGAATTAGAACAGATGGCCACATGATACAGCACACTATACCCAGCCACAAAATACTAGTTGCCACTAACCAGAGGGTAAGCTCATTCACACATTCCCTTTGCTCTGTGGGAGAATCATCTACTAGGCTTTGTATGCCTTCCAAACCCTTTCTATTGTTATAGATTATAACAATAATTGTCTACCCCTTCTATTGTTTTGCCTTTTTTATTTGACAGAAGCTTTTGATTTCAGTCCATCTTCTGGTTTACTGTCAGGGTATCTTATGCAAATCAGCAGGTTACTGAATGGCTAGGAAGCTCACGCAGGTGGCTGAAATTTACGTTCAGCATGGATGATGTTCTCAGTGGCTTGAGGAGCAGGTGCTATTAATATTTCCTGGGTTTCCCTGACCTTTCTTTACCCACACCCAGTGCAAATGAGGTTCTAATTATGTGAACTGAATCAAAGAAAATGATCTGGTAGATCAGATCGATTTGCTTTTATTTATATCCCTAGGTGTCTACCACATAGACTATTCAAGATCGAGATACAACTCAACATCAACTTTTTCTTCTTCACTCGAGAAAATTTGCTTCTGAAATTCAAGAAAAGAAAAGCTCTTTTCTTCCTTCTATTAAGAAACTTCTTTCCTTTATGAAAGGATAATATAAAATTACGTCTCGGCTCTCATTGCAACTTGTACAAAATGCTTTTAGGGGCACACAGAAAAGAAAACTAAAAAAATAAAATGTTCCTTGAGCAGCACTATTAAACATTCAACGGGATTTCCAGTGTTTCTGTTTCATCACTTCATGCCAAATAGCACGTGGGTTATAACGTGTAACCCACAAACTGTTCAGGACAGTAACCTTGTGTGTACTTGCAAGTTTGAGTGGTGGTTATTTGATTTTGTGTGGGGATAGAGCGCGGCACAGCAGAACATTATGGAACAAACACGTATCACAGTAGTTAGAGCACTGACTTTGTAAACAGCAGAGGTTCAAATCCTGATCCTGTCACCTATTAACGCTACGATCTTGTAAATATCATTTAATCTCTCTGAGCTCCATTTTCATCACCTGAAAATGTGATAATAACACACATCAACTGTTGTGAGGATTAAGGGAATCAGGGTTCTCCAGGGAAACAGGACCAATAGTATATGTGTGTGTGTAAATATTTCTCTCTCCCTATAGATAAGGGGTGGCCACCCTGTATATATGTAGAGAAGCAGATTTTTAAGGAATGGGCTCATGTGATTATAGGGGCTAGGCAAACCCACAATTGAATGGGCTAAGCTGTCAGGCTGGAGATTCAGGGAAGACTTGCATTTGGAATCCAAACAATAAAAGTAAAAAAAATAAAATAAAAAGAAAGCACATGAATGATTTTAGAATTTGAGATAGGCAATTCTCATCGTACATTTTGATAAAGATAGTATGCATCTTTTAATAAAAAAGGCAGTCTTCTGGCAGATACCTTCTTTCTTGGAGGAGATCATTCTTTATTCTATTAAAGCCTCCAACTGACTGGATGAGGCCCACTCACATTACGGAGGCAATCTGCTTCGTGCAGAGTTGTCTGATTTAGATGTTAGTCTCATTTTAAAAACACCTTCACAGAACCATCCAGAATATTGATTGACAAACTATCTAGGCACAGTCGCCCAGCCAAGTAGCCAAGCTGAGGCGTAAAGTTAACCATCACGGCGAGGTGAAGTGAGGTTGGTAAAGAGGGAGCAGCTGCCAGCGGTAAGAATTGAATAAAAACTTCTCATGATTTAACGTATTCCAGGGTCATAGGAGATGAGAATGAAGTTGCTCGTTTTAAAAGGAGTTCTTTGTGGAAAGTTTCTGACATGGATAGGTCGGGATAGAGCTGAGGATTGGGGGTAGAATTGCCGATTCACTGCTCAAGACTAGAGTTGGAAGTGATCCTACAAATTGGCTACACCACTGCGCAGAGAAAGGAGGCGGGTGTGGAGGTACAAAGCCTCCCGGCAGCGATGTGAAACACAGGCGAAGATACTGACAACGTTCCATAACTGATCACTAGCTGCTCTCTCCTAGCCCTGGGGTGATACAAGGTCAATAGTGTAGTGAAAGATAAGTATATAGCTTCATTTTGTGTTTTTCTCTTCAGAACCACAGACAAAGAGAAGAATCACCTATTCTCAAAGATATGCCCCCATCTTCGTTCATACAGGCGATATAATAAAATACATTAGACTGGGTAACTTATCAACCATAGATATGTACTGCTCAGGGTTCTGGAGGCTGCAAGGTCCAAGATCAAGGTGCTAGCAGACTGGGTGTCTGGTGACAGCTTGCTCTCTGCTTCCACGAAGGCACCCTCAGCTGTGTCCTCATATTGTGGAAGAGCTGGGGGAACTCCCTCCAGAGACTTCTATAATGGCACAATCCCACTTCTGGAAGGCCACATCTTTTAATACCATCACCTTGGGAGTTAGGTTTCAACATATGAATTTTGAGGAGACCCAAACATTTAGTCCAAGTGCCCCTCATATGGCAAAAGTAGAGAAAATAGAAAATCAGAATAAAAAAATATAAATATGCAGATTACCGCTGTGGGGAATAAACCTTGAAGACATGAAAGTTTCCTACAAGTAAATTCAACATGAGTTTCTTCTCGACTTGACTGCTCCTAATGACCTTGCTTGGACCTGACAGGTCTCAGACTTACAAGCACTCGGCAAAGGCAGGTGCGTCCTTACACACGCCCTTCTGGGACATAAAACCATCTACGAAAGAACAAACAGTGCTCCATAGTATGGAGGCAACGAAAGCAAGAGACTGGTGGTATTACAAACGCAGGAGCAAATTTCAAATGTTTAAAAACCGAACTTCAACAAAGACTGTACTGAAATGGAGACAGAGTCGGTAACTGGTTGGATGCTTCCTATAGGAAAGGTTTTTATTCTTCCGTTTGAAAATGTTCTAAGCCAAGTGACATAGAGAAAATAATATGATCTGTCCTACTTTCCAGAAGAGTTGTGATTGTCACGTACAGCCAGATATGTGAAAACACTTGGAGGAAGGGGCTGCTCTGAGTGGAGTTCTTAGTATTACAAAGAAGAGTGACAAGGTGGGGAACGGAAAATAAGAGCTTCAGAATCGGCCATGGGGAGGGTGAATATCAATTCTGCGTCTCTCTCCTCATGTGACAGGAAGAAATGCTCGTCATCTGCCAGCAAACACATCCTCAGGCTTTATACACTGAGGTTTCCAGCTTTGCGTATGCTTATGAGAGAGATAGAGAGAGAGAGAGAGAGAGAGAGAGTGTGTGTGTGTGTGTGTGTGTGAGGGAGAGAGAGACGTGAGCACTATTTAATACAGGAGATACCAGGAAGAACATTTTCGTTTTTAGTGATAAAGAATAAAATTCGTTTGTGGAGGGAAGTTAGAATGAATCAGGAAAAGTGGGGAAAAGAATGATGGAGTAAAGCTGGGATAGGTTGGGTTTGGATTAGAAGTGAAACGGGAAAGAGGTTCCAGGTAGCCAGAGCAAAGCTGAGCTCCCAGCATCTCAGTAGGAGACAGACTCAGAGCAGAGTGAAACTATGTTAGTTTCTCATACAAATCTCAGAACCAAGTTAACACACACATATACACCCAGACAACAAAGGTAAATGTCTAATGACTTCTAGGATTCACTCTGAGCTCCAAGATATGACATGCCTGAGTTTAATATGTTCATAAGTGTAAAGTATACTTCCTGAGTGCCCGTAATTATAGCCCCCGTCTCTTGGCTCCCCACTGACCCTTCTATACTCAGCTTGATGATTCTGCAAACTACATCTGCGTTTTGCCAACTGATTCTATATTAGGCTCTTTGCCAGTGGGGGGCACTAGAGAGAGACTCGACAGTTCAGAGGAAGAGAGAGTGGCTCCCTCCAGTCTGCTTCCTGCCTGCGTTCTGCTCCTGGGCGCATCACTCTAGCAATGCCTCACCTTAGCAGGGGCAGTTCTTTCTTACCACAGTAATTGGACCCAGTTTGCAATTTCTTATAACACTGTAGATCCAGATTCAGAAAATGTTCACAGGCGCCAACTAGCAATCCACCCTCCTAAGAGGACTGAGTCCCAGCTTTCTTCTCTGAACCGAGGACCCCAGAACTAGCGCACAGCTCATGCTCCTTAGAGGCATTCGCTCCCACTACTTCTCTGTGATACTGCATCAGAGGCCTTGGTCATTGGCATAGGCAAAATATTTTTTAAAATTTTTTTAAATCAAAAAGAGAAAAAGTAAAACTCTTTCTTTGCAGATAGCATTATAGGTTTTTCCTTTCTTTCCTTCCCCCCCCTTTTTTTTTTTTTGGAGACAGAGTCTCACTTTGTTGCCCTTGGTAGAGTGCCTTGGTATCACAGCTCACAGCAACCTCAAACTCATGGGCTTAAGTGATTCTTTTGCCTCAGCCTCCCAAGTAGCTGGGACTACAGGTGCCTACCAAAACACCCAGCTATTTTTAGAGACGGGGTCTTGCTCTGGCTGAGGCTGGTCTCTAACCTATGAGCTCAGGCAATCTACCCACTTCGGCCTCCCAGAGTGCTGAGATTACAGGCATGAGCCACCATGCCTGGCCCTAGCATTGTTTTCATGGGTGTCAAAGCTGTGTCCCTTAGGCCACATGCTGATTTTGTGAGGACTCATCTGCAGTGTCACATATGAAAAATAGGCATGGACCATTTTTTGCTCATCAGCTTTTGTTGGTGTTTGTGTATTTAATGTGACAACTCTTATTAAGACAACTCTTACCCTTCCAATGTGTGGAAGAAAAGAAAAAAGGTTAGACACCCCTTGTTTGTATAGAAATTCCTAATGAATTTATAAAACTACTACTAGAGCTAATAAATGAAATTACCAAAGACATGGGATCAAGGTTAATATACTAAAATCAGCTGTATGTTACATACTATAGTAAACAATATAGAAATGAAAATCTACAACTTCTTTATACAATGGCATCAAAGCCCACAAAACTGAGAAGATATGCTCCTATCACATAGGATTTAGTATATTCTTTAAATTGGGGCTCACGACATGGTGCTGTCCCTCCCACAGGCAGAATACATGGGCCTAGGAATCAGTAGTTGAAGTGGGAATGAATTCTGGCATTATTATACTAAATAGCCCACAAAGAACTTTGGTATCCATCCCCACAACTTTAAGATCTGCTATTTGGAGATCTTGGCTCCCAAATCAGGAGTCCTTGCAACAATGGCTTGCTGGAACTGGACTCTGAGACTGCGGCCAGGTCATCTTAGGTTCCTCTTAACACTAAACCAAAAGGCAAACGAGGGACTTGCTCTGCTGGCTGGGTGGTGGACACCAACAACTAAGAGGAAAGGAAATTGACGCCAGAAGGCGTGGACAGGGAGAACTATCTTGGGAACCCAGGGGATTCTATGTGATGACCCCTAGTTCCTCCTTTTCCAGTACAAAAAAATGAAGTGAACATGACAGCAGCCCATGAAGGAAAGAGCTGCTGAAGATTCAGACTGTGCAGGTGGAGAACCCTGACCAGCTGAAGTCCTGGGTGAGGAAAGAGGAAACATGGAATGCATCACGGAAGAAAGAAATCCCCAGCCATAGTCTTCTGAGGATTACAGAACCCCGCTGAAGCAGCTTGACGAGAAATCTTTCTGCTGCTGTTTGCGTGTGCACCTGAGTGTGGCCGTGTATATAGACACACTACTTGTTTTATTAGTTTCTGTCCTTCCCTTATTATTTAATACATTTTACTGATGTCTTCATCTATGATTTACTATTCAGGAAATGATATTCACATGGGACTGGGATTGAACGTGACGCATAATTAACATATTCCAGACATGGTTAGAAATAACTTACCATATGGATTTGACCCACTTCATTTTGCACAGCAAGGAACTGATAGATATCTAGTTATATTTTTCGTCTTATTTTACTAAGTATTTTGGACATATAGTATATATTAATAAAACAGTAGACATATAATTTATAAGTAGATAAATACATATATTGCACGTTAAAAAAGCTTTATGGGGGGACACAATCAAAAAAAGTTTGGAGACCAAGAGGATAGCACGGTGTTTCAAAGACCAGGAATATGGTTTTGCTTTCTATGTATGGGCTACTGAGGCCTGGCATAGAGGTCACTGTGCTCCAAAGCCCCAGGCCGTGCTCACTCAGCCATTTAGTACCAGTTTGCATTTGGTACCAGTTTAGAAATTGAAAGTGCCTTCTACTTACAGAATGAGTCCATACTTTTGGCTGGCATCAGATCTGAAGCCAGTTCGTATGGATCCTGAACAAGCGGGTCTGTGGAAGTCACCTGACTCCGTTGGTAAGCCTCTGGAGGGCAGTGATTAGTAAGTTTATAGTTAACTTGTCCCAGAACATTCTATCTAGCAGAAATCTCTACAAATGACCATGTAGGTATCATCATCACCCGCTGGTATAGGGGTAGCTGAGGTTTGCAAAATTCCTGACAGATCAGACAAGAATGTGAGGGCTCCCCAACCAACCTAGGAGAATATAAATGGTGCGCAGTTTTGCATTTGCTTGTACACTATACTACAGTATAGTATAGTATACTATAATAGAATATTAGGAAAAATATTTCATTAACTTTAGTATTTACTTTGGCCAGAGTTGATAACAAGTTTTCACAGTATTTCTTTTGTTTCATCCTTTATCAGATTCCTCTAACCTTATCCTCATTCACTGCGCATATATTTACTGAACATTTACTATTTTGTTTTATTGAGACAGAATCTTACTCTGTTGCCCCAGGCTAGAGTGCTGTGGCATTATAGCTCACAGCAACCAACTATAAACTCTGGTCTCAAGCAATCCTCTTCCCTCAGGCTCCTGAATAGCTGGACTAGTTTTTCTATTTTTAGTAGAGATAAGGTCTTGCTTTTGCTCAGGTTGGGGTCAAACTCCTGAGCTCAAGAGATCCTCCCCCCTCAGCCTCCCAGAGTGCTAGGATTATAGGTGTGAGCCACCACATCTGGCCCACTGAAGACTTATTAAGTGAATAGACTTACCAAAGCTTATAGTTAAAGGAAGCTTTGAAGTCCTCACTTTTCTTATCTATAAAATGAGAGAATTGAACTTGAATGACCTCTAACACTTGTCTGGCAGAATTCTACATCAACCCATCCACTCTCCTTTGAAACATGTCACTAGTTCCAGACCCTGAAAGATTCGAAGGATCATTATGAACAGTCAGGACATGAAGACAATCTTGTAGAGAAGCCGCTCTGTCTCTAGAGCAGAGCACCTGCTGCCTGGCACGACATGTCTGCGGACAAGTTGACCCCCCTCAACTTTTCTCTCTGAAACATAGTTGACATTGTTGACAGACCGCAACCTGGAAAGGCACTGCTCTGGGGCCAAGAGCACTTCATTTCTGGATCATTTAGATAACAGAGACTGGAAATGTTCAGGGAAACCAGATATTGTTTCAGGTGATTCCAATGACAGGGGAGCTTTGTGTGATAATAAGAAGGGACAATTTCTCCTGCATGGCTGCCAGTGCACGAATGTATCCCCGCAGTTATATGCCCTGAAATTTATCTCACTAATTAGACAGCAACCTCACATCCAAAAAGCCACTCAGAAGCGGGACACTAGATGAGTCTTTTAAATAAATCTGACTTGCAAAAACTCCTTCTGTTTCACATTTCTGAAATAGAGTTATTTGAATGCTACTACGTCTTTGTGATAGAGCCATTATGTTAATTCGTTTCTAGTCTCCTAGTCTACCAGTTCTGGAATAGTAATCTTTTGGATTTCCAAAAGGTATAAAACCTCTTAAGGCTGTTGCATTGAACCTGGTGTCACATCACTGAAACCTACTCACAGGTTAATTTCTACTTCCTTAACTCACTGAAACACTGCCATAGCCCAAGTGATGTTCTCCTGCATGTGAATATCTGTAGAGAGGAGATAGAGTTTATTCACCTGAACGAGAAGCAGGGAAGAAAAACTGGGGAGAAAACACTATGGATTATGGTCCAAAGCCACTCCAGCCGCTGCGCTTCCAATGGAGCAGCTTTCATAGTTATTATTATTATTATTTAGAAAGGAAAGAGTTGTTTTCTTTTATATTTGAAAACAAAAAGAGAATATGAGCGGGAGAGAGTTTTCATAGAGAATTATGGTTTATGGTTAAAATGGATTATGACATACTGAGACCCCTCATTACCTGTAAACCTGCATTGTGAGAACATTCTTTTAAGCAGGGTAAAAAATGAACAGTTATATGAACACTCCCACCTGGGTAGGCTCTGGTGATAATTTTCCAGCTCCTGTTAGCATCCTCTAAATTAAATGATGCTTGAAATGCATTCTGATAGTTCTGAGTAAGTACTGTGGGATTTCAGCAGTTCATCCTCTCTCAGTCAGCAGGAATTTTCTGCTAAGGACGTGCAATGACTTTAGTACCGTATTTTGGAAACAGTGGTGAATGGGAGCACGTGAGCACTACTCCCAACCATGTCTCAGCAAACTTCCTCAGCAGGCACAGCTATTCGCTCGCTTGGAGCGTAGTCTTTGGGTTTTGTTTGTTTGTTTATTTTGTTTTTCCTTTTTTGAGACAGAGTCTTACTCTGTTGCCCTGGGTAGAGTGCTGTGGTATCATGCTCACAGCAATCTCAAACACTTGGACTTGAGTAATCCACTTGCTTCAGCCTCCCCAGTAGCTGGGACTACAGGCAACTGCCACAACACACGGCTAGTTTTTTTTTTTTCTTTTTCTATTTTTTAGACAGAGTCTCACAATGTCACCCTTGGTGGAGTGTATGGTGTCACAGCTCACAGCAACCTCCAACTCTTGGGCTTAAGCAATTCTCTTGCCTCAGCCTCCTGAGTAGCTAGGATTACAGGTGCCTGCCATATGCCTAGCTATTTTTTTGTTTGTTGTAGTTGTCATCGTTGTTTAGCAGGCCTGGGCTGGGTTCAAACCCGCTAGCCCTGGTGTATGTGGCCGGCACCCTAACCACTGAGTTATGGGTGCCGAGCCACCTGGTTAGTTTTTCTATTTTTCATAGAGAAGGGGCTTTACTCTTGCTCAGGCTGATAAACAAAGTTTTATTTTTTTTTAAATTAAATCATTTACATTAATGCAATCATGGGGTACAGTATGCTGGTTTTATATACGATTTGAAATATTTTCATCAAACTGGTTAAAATAGCCTTCATCACATTTTCTTAGTTATTGTCTTAAGACATTTATACTCTATACTTAGTAAATTTAACATGTACCCTTGTAAGATGCACCGTAGGTGTGGTCCCACCAATTACTCTCCCTCCACCCATCGGCTACCATCCCTTCCCTCTCCTCCCTCACCTCTTCTTGGGCTATATTTGGGTTATAGCTTTCATATGAAAGCTATAAATTGATTTCATAGTAGGGCTGAGTACATCAGATACTTTTTCTTCCATTCTTGAGATACTTTGCTAAGAATAATATGCTCCAGCTTCATCCACGTAAACATGAAAGAGGTAAAGTCTCCATCTTTTTTAAGGCTGCATAATATTCCATGGTGTACATATACCACAATTTATTTAACATGTCTCTTGATACTGTTGTTGGAAGGCATTTTCATGCTTTTAAATCTCACAGTATTATCTTAATTTGTAGGGTTTGTGGAATTCAGCCAAAGAAAATGACTGGAGAAGGCAGGAGGGCATCTTGGTGATTCTTCACAGAACAGACACTCCACCTCACAGTGCCCAGTGGAGGGGCAAGGTGCTCAGTGAGAACTTTGAATTAAAGAAGTTGAAATCAGTTTTCTGTGGATTAATAAATTATTAATATAATGGTAACATTACTAATAGCTGATATTTCTTGAATGCTTTTGACATGCTATGACTGATTCTCATAAATCATCTCATTGAAACTGCATGATACCATTATGGATGGATACTTTGCCCAAATTCAAAGAGTTAAAATGGTGATGCTTGGATTTAAACCAGGAGTTCTGTAAGAAATTAGGTAGCATTCCAAAGTCTGCAGTGGAGAATATAGAATGTTCAAATAAAGGAGAACTTATGTTTACCTTAGAAATGCCTGTGCCATGATTTTCACCAAAAGTGGTGCTATCATAACCAAGACCAAAGTTCTTGAAAAATTCACTGATTTAGATAATATGGGAGAAAAATCACTGCTTCCTGATATTCTGAAAGAATAAACCTGTCTACTTCCTCCATGGATTATTGGACATATGCTTATTATAATCCCCCATGTGTTCACTGAACATTTAGTATCTTACTGTTTCTCAGAATCATTGGCCTTGGATATGACAGGAGCACACATCCAGTCTGGCCTGATATCCTAAGGACTGATACTAATTATTACAAAACACACAGGTTTTACCTACTGGGATTCTTTTCAGATCAAGATTTCATTTTATCCTCTTTAATGCTTTCAGATTCCTTAAACAAATAAATGAAATATTAAATAATGGATGCATTTATATTTAAATTTAAATGATCATATAATCCTATAACACACCAAGTTGCCTTTCATCTTTTCTTTTTCAATTTGTCTGCCCATCTTGAGCAAATGGCAGTTGTAATGTGTCATGTTAAGGTCTTTAATAGCTTTCTGATCTCAGTGATTTTAATAGTGTTGAAAAGAATCTACACAGGAATTTATTAGTCTGTCCTTTTGAGCATGTGTTTGATCTCTCATCTGACTTCACGAAAAATGAAAAAGATATGCACATTAAATATAGTTCTTTGAGTGTCAAATGGGTATATGATTTTTGAGCTTGCCAAGTATTAATTGGTCTCTTCCCCAGTGATGATACAAATAGAATTCACAGCCAATTAGTTTGCAGTCATGAATCTTTACTTCATGACAAAGTGAACTACTTTGTTGAGAAGACTGAAAAAAAATGAAGAAATTATTAGAATCTCCTCCAGGAAAATCTTTGTGGGGATCAGTTGCCTTTAAGAAATCTTCAATAAAAACAAGGCTGCAAATACTCATGTTGCTAATGTTTTAGTCCTTAGGTGATTTAATGGATGAGGTTTGCATCAAAATTTTGGAAATACCATTGACATAAGATGCAGTATTGTTACCATAAGAATGAAATATCAAATAGAGAAAAGTTTTTCCTTTCTAGCCTCACTAAATAACGTTATGCCTTAGTGCTGGAAGGTAAGGTTTGGTGTTGTTGAATAAAATAGCTATAATCATGAAAAGTCTCTGTTACAACTGGCAAGAGACGCCAATTACAAGGCAAAAACAGCTCTCTTCAAAGTAAAAAAGAAAATTTCATTAACATATCTTTAAATTTTTGCATTGATTTACAGAGATAGGAATGGCTGAAAGAGAAAAATGGAGTAATTTCATAGAGGTTCTGTCTACATTTTTAATTAATTAAGTAATTATTAATTTAGAAAGAGCAATCAGATATTAAAGTTTGTTGTCATGGGACCAACTGACTGAGTTGATTTTGGACTTTTGCTCCAATCTTCACAAGATTGAAAAACTATGAGAAATCCAATAGTTTAAGCGCATTAGTAGTTATGAATCACTTTTTGAGTAATGTTGAAAGTCTCCATGATATTTTTCAATTTTGTAGATAGGCACAATTTCAAGGGGTTAATTTTATAAATAATCCATTGATCCATACACAATGGATCCATATACAGGTCCAATTGCAATAATTGAAATAAATATGTCTCTTTCTGTTGAAGGGTAAAACTTTCAAATGACTTGATGTAATTTGAGGTCTAACAAGCATATGCCAGTTGTCCAATAGAAGAGTGCCTGGGTTTATAGGACACTGGTTAGAGCAATATAGTTGAAAGCCATAAGGATGTCTCCAAATGATCTTGTAAAGGGCAATGGTAGAATTTGGGATTTTTAACTAAAGAAAGACATAGTATTAGTTTCCCTCAATAGTGGGCTCTAATATGATGGTGAGCATCTCCTGGAGAGCTTGCAATCTGCTGGGAGTCACAGAGGTCTGTCCCCTTGATAGGCATTTTCAAAGAGCCCAGTTCTGTTTGGTGCTAATGAAAAGTCATGGTATGAATGTGAATACTTCATGAGCAATCAGTAGATTTTGTTTTAGCTGAAACAAAAAAGGAAAAATGAAAGGCTTTATGGAAAGCTTATAGGATGAAACTAATGGACACCCTTTATTCCTAAAATGCATTTTTATTCATGGCGTGTGGATACGGCTTTTAGGTATGTCCACAGTTACATCCACGGACACACATTCTCTTCTTCCATTCCCTTTTTTTTTTTTGCAGATTATCAAGAATAATAAAACTGATGTCACATTATTAAGTCATACCATCTCTAAGATAAGTGCCAGATAAAATAAAGCAGTGTTTTTGATTTCTTGAAAGACAATGACAAAATTAAACCATGCTGCCCGTGGCTCTGTCCAGTGGGGCATTCTAATTGACTCCCAGGTCATTAATCAGTTCCCAATCAATCTATTTTGCCAGCAGCCGGCAGTTAGCCTCCATTACCACCCATTCATCATGCCTTACCCTAATTCACTGCGCCATTAGCCACAGATTAGGCCTCTGTTAGCATACCAAATGCTAAATGCAAGGAATTTTCGCTATTCACCTCAGCCACTGGGATCCCTTCCGGAGGTCGACACTGGAGCAAGACTTCCTGTTCCAAGGATACTTCCTTTCCTAGGGGTTCCTGCTCAAATGTCTTCCGTAGATCTGGAAAGTACAGATGACAAAATACACTTCAAAACTAAATAATATGTACTCATTTATGTGCATTGCAAAAATAATGTTCTGGGTTAGTTTTTTATGTGTCTTGGTACTTTTTCTTCAACCACTCATTGATAGCACTATGCCATAATCTGGCTGACCATGTTCTACATGGTGGAGATTATGAAATTCAGATGCTGTTAGTACTTTAAACTTCAATGGAAGCCTTTGAAGATCCTCCTTTTAGAAATTAGTGACACTCATTAATTGCATTTCTGAAGCAGTTCTCAATAAACACATATTTAACCCAAACAATCCCATTCTCCTGATTGTTGTTTACATAGTCTTTTATGTACATAAACATTTTCCTCTTTTCTCACAATCAATACTATTAAAACTGTAGTAATTCTAGAATCTTTCTAAAATATATTTTATTTTTTTAATTGGCAGATAATAACTGTGCATATTCATGGGCTGCTGTTTCTGTACATATGAAATATGGTGATCAGATCAGAGTAATTAGTATATGTGATTCATTATAAAAGTTTTAAGATACACAAAACACAGGAAACTAAAATCTACATAGGCAGGTAAAACCCTCCCAACAACACTGATATAAGTTGAAACTTTAATGGGTGAATGACAAAGGGCACTGTCGACTGAGTTTTCTTGGAACTAAATAATGGAGCATAACATAGTCTCTCTCAAAACTTTCATAGTCACCCATGAATCCACCATATTGAACATTTATCATTTCTCTGTGTTGAGAACAATCAATATTTTCCTTCTAGCTATTTTAAAATATACAGTACATTATTGTTAATATTCATCCTACAGTGGCATAGAATAGAATTTATTTCTTCTATGTGGTTATAATTTTGTGCCTTTAATAAATATAGCCCTATCCCTCCCCTCCCCCTACCCTTCTAGTTACTTCTAGTATTCTCTGTTCTTCTTTATAAGAGCAACTTCTTAGCTTCCATGTATGAGTAAGTGTTTAAATTACTGTTTCGGGCTTATTTCACATAACACAGCATCCTCCCAATCCATTCATGTTGCCACAAAAGGAGAGATTTCAATCCCTTTTCATGTCTGTATAGTATTCCACAGTGTATATGTGTGTGTATATATATGTATATACATATATATACACATACATATATAGATAGATAGATATATGTCTCTCTCTCTCTCTCTCTGTACATATCTATCTATCTATCTATCTATATATAGATAGATAGATAGATAGATAGATAGATAGATAGATATAAACACCACATTTTCTTTATCCCTTCATTGGTTGCTAGATACCTAGGATAGTTCCTTATCTTGGGTGTTATGAATAGTGCTGCAATAAATATGGGGTACAGATGTAATGATTTCCTTTTCTTTGGATAAATGCCCAGTAGTGGGATTACTGGATCATGTGGTAGTGCTCTTGGTAGATTTTTGAGGGACCTCCATACTGTTCTCAATAGTGGCTAGACTTGCTTGCATTCCCACCAACAGTGTAGAACATTTCTCTTTTCTCTGCATCCTGGACAGCATTTTTTGGTCTTTTTGATAATATTCATTCTAATTGGGGTGAGATGACACCAAATTGTGCTTTTCATTTCTTTGATGTTTAGTGATATTGGGCACTTTTCATTTGTTTCTTAGCCATTTGTATATCTTCTTTTGAGAAATGTCTGGTCAGATAATTTGCCCATTTTTAAATCTGATTATTTGGTTTTTTCAGCAAAACATTGGCTATTGAGATGTTTCAGTTCCTTGTTTATTCTAGATATTGATCTCCTGTTGGATAAGCAATATGCAAATATTTTCTCCTATTCTGTAGGTTTTTCATTCTATTGATTGTTTCCTTTGCTGTGCAAATGCATTTTAGTTTGATATAATTCTATTTGTTTACTTTTGTTGTCCGTGAATAATGTCTTATTCATAAAATCTTCTTCCAGACCAATATCTTGGAGCATTTCACTAATGCTTTCTTCTAGTCATGTTATCTTTTGGGGTCTTATATTTAGGTCTTTGATTCATTTTGAGTATATTTTGGTACTGAGTAAGAGGTGGGGGTCTATTTTCATTCTCCTACTTACAGATATCCTGTTTTCCCAGCACCACTTATTGAAGAGACTATCCTTTCCCTGATGAGTTCTTGACACCTTTGCCAAAAGCAAGTTGCCTATAGATAGGCGAATTAAACTCTGGATTCTCTATTCTGCTTCATTGGTCTATGTATTTGTGTTTATGCCAGTTCCATGCTATTTTGATTATTATAGCTTTGTTTGGTATTTTGAGGTCTGATAGTATGATACCTCCAGCTTTGATCCTTTAGCTCAGGATACTATAGCTTATTTTTGGTTTGTTTCTCAGACTCACAGCATAGTTGTGCAACTGCTCTGCTGGCCTGGGAACATCATTGCCAGGGGTGGTTGAAAGGATGTTTTTCAAACCTGAGTTACAGTCATATAGCTTCTGGGCTGGCCTAGGTGTGTGTCTGCTGGGGCTGGGGCCCATGGGTATCTCCAGCTTGGGATGTGGGCCCATAGCTGCTCTAGTGCCCTGGGGGTATGTACCTAGAGGCTATCTGCCGAGCTCTTTCTATGTCCTCAGGAATGGGTACACTGATGCTTAGCTGGCCTGGCAGCATTTTTACCAAGGGAAGCCCATGGAGTTGTTACTCAGGCTCTGATTGCAGGGCCCTCTGGCAGTTTAGGAGCTTTCTGCAGTGGGTGGGGCCCCAGAGGGCTGCTACTCAGGCCTGGGGTATAGGATATGTAACCTGCTCCATTGGGAGGCATGAGGGGGAGGGCATGCGACAGTTTGGTCAGCTCAGGGGTGAGTTGCCCTGGAACTGCCATACTAATTCTCTGGCTAAAGGTGGGGGTCACTCAAGTTAATTTCCCTGCTGTGCAAGACTGGCACCAGAGCCAATTCTGGGTCCAGGCTCCAAGCTGCTGAGGTTATGGTATTTAGCCATTGGTGTGAGCCCGGTGGAATGAAGATGGAGTCCCAGTACTGGAGATGTGTAGTGGCTATCAGCCCCCAGAGGAGGGCGCACTCCAGAGGAGGCCTTGGTTTGAGGATGGTCCCCAGCTGCAGCAGCTTGTTTAGGGCGGTACAGGTTGGGGGTGGGGAGTGTACACCTGTGCTTCTAATCTGGGGCATTGCAGCTGCATGAACAACTCTCCAACCTAGGAGACGGGGGATTCTCCCGCTGTCAGGACTGTAGGTGTCTGTGGCGATGGGGGCTGGTGGGATTTTCTGCTTACTTTTTCTCCACAATGGGACATCCCTCCTGACTCCAGGCATATCTGGTTTGGATGAGGGAGACAGGGCTGCAGAAGCCCAGTGCCACTACACTGCTCCCCCGGACTTCTGGTCACCAGAGGTGCATCTGCAGTCCCACGCTGCTCTGCATCATTCCCTCTGACACTCCAGTCAAATACGAACCATTTATTCACTGCCTTGGTCCCTTGTGTGGGGAACCAATGCCAGACCTCTCTAAGCTTCTTGCTCCTAAGCTTAGAGGGGTTTTTTGGTGTTTCTGTTGTTTGCTTTTCTGCTTTTCTTTTTTCTGTCTTTCTTTTTTTTTTTTTTTGATACAGAGTCTTGCTCTGTCACTCCAGCTAGAGGGCTAGAGTGCAGTGGTATCATCATAGCTCACTGCCACCTCACTCAAACTCCAGGGCTCAAACATCCTCCTGCCTCAGCCTCCCGAGTAGCTGAGACAACAGATACATGTAGTTTCTATTCCTAGTGTAGAAACTGAGTTGGGGTGGGGGGGAGATTTGCTACACACTAGGTGCTGGGCAGACTGGGGGATGGGCCTTGTGGATATGGAACTCTGGTCCGCTACCCAGCTGCTTAGAGCTTATACACTTCTCTGTGGTCACGGAAACAGTCCCATCTTCATATTTAAGGTCTTAGATATTTCTGGAGATAATATTAGTGCTGCTTGTTGGTTTTTGTTTTATTGTGTGTGTGTGTGTGTGTGTGTTGTAGGGGATGCATTGGACAACTTGCTTCCATGCTGGATTTTAGAACTGGAACCCTGCGATCTTTTGATCAATACTCCAAAGCCAGGTTCTGTTTCAGAGCAGAAAACAGAATGGAATTCTTAAAGAAGGAATGTAACTTCTTGACACATCCTCAATATAAGGTAAAGAGAAGATTCCAGAATACCTCATATCTAATCATGTAGTGAATATTCAATTAGAAGAACTAGTCATTTCTACTCAGATATACCAAGCATCAAATTCTACATTTATATAGTTATAGTTGTTACGGAAATATGCAGCTGAGTTTTAAAAACTATGATGGGTGGACATAACAATGTTAGGAACCAGAGCGTCATTTGAAACACACCAGGAGCACATCCTTTAAGAGACGGGTTTAACTAAACCATCACTGAATACCACGTAATTGTTTTGTTTGACTGGTTTGGCTTTAAACTCCATATAAATTTTATCTCATACATAAAGTTAAAAAATTAATTCACTCATAGAGCTCTGAAGCAGCATTTTTAAAAAGCCCACAAAATTTTATTTCATGCATGTACAGTTCAGTTCCTTCCAATAAAAAGTTATTAGAATTTTATCTGGTGAATTTTAGTAAAAAATTGATGGCTCTGCCCTCCCATCCCACTTGATAAAGACATAAGATTGAAAGCACCGATTCAGCCTATGGAAGTAATGGATGGAAACCGGAAGCACCAAAAGTGTATCCCTAACTGAGCCCAGCCAGAAAGCACCACCAGGGAAAAGGCACCGAGTGAAAATTCCATCTGCACAACCTACTATGTTGTTGAATTTTTTGGCAGAAGAAAACCTTCAAGATCATAGAGGTTGTGAGAAATGTATGGATACATGTAGGTCTGAAATAAGACACTCTCCAAATGTGACAGAATTTCTATCTGAAGGGCACCTCTAATTTCTTATCAATAAATTGGGTATATTATAGAAACGAAGATTTAGAATCCACAGAGTTATCGATCTTGAAAGCTATCTAAACCACGCCTCTATTTTATGTATGAACAACATGTTTACCAAATTATCTAAAGCCTCACAGCAAAATAATTGATGCTGTGATAAAGTTCTGACCCTGGATTGTCCACATTTTGCCACACGTCCCTCTGATGTCTTTTTTAGTAATCTGTGCCCTTCCAGCAGAAGTATTAAAAATTTCTTCTTCTTGCATGTTCATTTTTCTTAATTTTTGATTTGTATTCAGATAAAATGTTGGCAAAATACCAAATACCAATAAAAAGAACAGCAATGAATAACTTTCATGGAATAAAATGCTCTTGACAAACTTTATGTGATTTATAAAAAATGATCCTGAGGAACTCCCATCTGATGTGGAGTAGGGCAAAGACATAATGAACGGAATGAGTTCTCAAATTAAATAACGTAGTGACTTACTCACACTTAAATTAATCAAGATATCACAAAACGAGGGCTAAAAACAAGAAAAAGTAAGGCACAATGCATGGCTCCATATTTGTTGATTATTTTCTCATGGTAGACATTTTTATTAGGTATGTAGGATAAAGGTGTGTAAGATACACAACAACCAAGACCAGAAAGTAAGCGGAGGTCTATTTATGAAAAGCCTTTGCCTTGCTATGAAATGGCAAACTCTCAAAGGCGTCTGAGCAAAGGAGAGAGCTCAGATGTCATATTGTCCTCAGAGTGAAAGATGGGTTGTACTGAAGGGTCAGAAGACAGGGAGGGACTCCTTTGAATAAACCAGGAGGGATGATGAGATCCTGAACTCAGCTAAGTGATAGTGGACAGGAAAAGAAGGGAAAACTTCTAGAAAGCAGTAGCTAATACCTTCAGGAAGATGTAGGTATTCTGAGAAATCCAAGAAGCAGAGATGACACTATACTGGTGCATTGTAAAGTTGGTACCAAAGCTCAGTGAGATAGTATCAAGTTGGGCAGGGAAGTGAGAAGAAATAAAATATTTATTTTGAGAGTGTATCTGTAGGGCATCAAATAGAAAAGATTAATCGTGGCATCTAAACCTCAACACTATACACTTTGGGGGCTGAATAATTCTCTGTGGCAGAGTTGTCCTTTGTAGAGTAGGAGAACCTCCTCCCAGCCATGGGGAAGTAAATCCCTCCAGAAAATGTGCAGCATCCCCTGAGGGGCACCCCCCCCCCCCCGAACCACTTGTCTGGAGCGTGGCAGGCATCCCAGTGGGACTTCTTGCTCGTGCTTTACTGCCC
Source organism: Galagoides demidoff (assembly GCA_963574575.1). NCBI lineage: Eukaryota > Metazoa > Chordata > Mammalia > Primates > Galagidae > Galagoides > Galagoides demidoff. Next base: position 21,285 of record CAUYQV010102319.1, read on the forward strand.
AGGCAGTGGCTGAAGCCTTGGAAACGATAACCTTGCCATGGAGGGGCTGTAGCAGACAGAAAAGAGGCAGCGACGTTTAAGAGGGAAAGCCACCAGCCAAATGACACAGACTGAACAAAGAGGCAGGAGAAAACCCAGGGAGAGATAGTCAGGAGAGCCAAGAGGAAAATGAAGTTTCAAGTATAGTGGGACAGTCCACAGGACCAATGCACGAAGGGATTCAGAAAGGGGAGGAGAAGTCACTGGTCTGGGGAATTTAGACGTGAAGTGGGAATAGAAGCCAGGTTTTGGGGAGGAGTGCACAGGAATTAGGGAAATGGCCACTCTGAGCACCTACTATTCTTTTCCACAATTGCATGGTGACAAAATTCAGCTGCACCATTAAGGGGCAATCGGTTTGAATGAAACACATTATAATTCTTCTTAGAATATCAGGTAATATGCGGCCCAGTTTTCACATTCTGGCCATATAAAGGCCCATTTTAGGTAGACCTTTGTTTCCTAACTGAGAGCGCTGATGACCAGAGTAAGATACTTCAAGAGATAGGTTTAACTAAAACCATCATTGAATCCCATGGAATTATTTTAATGGTTTGGCTTTACACTCTGTATAAATTTTATCTAATTTCCAAAATGATCTCACATTTAGCTTCCTACCAGGCAATACTTCTTCCTGCAAAAACCCTTTTAATTCCTGCCATGAAACCTCTTTCCTAGCTTTCAGGTTGTATAATGAGCAGAGGATATATGGCAGCGATGCAGCCAGCAGCCTTGAGTTTCAGTGTGTGGCCATGCTATCCCGCCAGGGGAGGGACCTGGGAGCCTATCCTTTATCATTTGGAGAGACGGGATGGGAGGCAGGCCGGATGCCTCGCAGGCAGAGTGAACATAAGGGTGACGAATGAATAAGCATAAAAAATAGACACTTGTCAGCTAGGAATTAGACGTAAAACAGAGTGGTTCAGAGTAATGTGGCTATTCCCGTCCGAAAAAAAAAGAAAAAAAGATGAATGTCTGCCCTTGGAAGACCTTTAGGATTCTACATTTCTGATTTCTTTCCATTACTTCTCAGGCTGCTACTAAAATGAGCACAAAGTCCTTCCATTATAACCTACATTACTTTTGCAAAGTCAACTTGGCCTACCTGTGATTTAGTCAGTGATTCTACCAATTAAAAGAAAAATCAGCTCTGGTCATATGCATGCATTCAGACAGATGTTTGCTTAAGAACATGAATATTGGCTTACTAAATCCATATACCGAAATCCAATTAGCAGAAGTAGAATCAGACCTGAAACAATATGGATTTCTATTTACCATTCACATAGAATCAAAGAAAGCCTTTTTGAACACACTTGCACATAGCATCTCATTTACCTTGTGTTTTAGAATTGTGAAGCTTTCAATGATTATTTTTTGCACAATAACATTGTGGTTATGAATTATCAATGACATGGAAAACGCTGAGTTGTGGCATTCTGCGAACATTAACTCTGCTTTTTGACAATGTGGCCAACAGAATAGAAAACTAACCGGGAGACAGAGGGACTTTCTGGCTTTCACTTCCCATATTTGTAAAACAAAAATAATTGACTGAGTGATTTTGAAGAGCTCTTTTGCTATAAGGGCCTATTACTGACTAGACTAATATTTTACATATGCATTTTAGGGGGAAAAGCTTATCCTAGTGTGATAAGGTGCTTCTTGGATGCCATTATTAGTTTCTAAGAGAAATAACAGGGCCGTTATTCCTCAAAAGCCTAGGAGTTCATGCATCTTTGAAGAGAACAACTTAGAGTACACCCCTCAGAACACTTTCATGGAACTTTTGGATGCTTGAATCTACAGCACAGGAAAAAGTTAAGACATTGGGGAGGGGGTGGATTCCAAAAAGTTTAGTATCAAAAAAAATTAGCACATGTTTTATATAAATTCTGGAGAGTGATACAATGTACTCCATAGGAGCAGATGGAAATTAAGCTCTGATGATTGTGAATGCACTGTGAGTCACTTTGACAAAACTAATTTTCTGTCTCCATGGGACAGAGAGGAGGGAGGGTAATGCCTACCCAAAACAGCATGTAAGAAGCCTGTCCCATATCAAGGTGCATATTTGCAACTGGGCAGAAAATCATGTCTTCTCTGTAGAGCAATTCTTCCTGCATAATCTGGGAAAAGGCTGAGTGTGGCGCTGTAATGGGAAAGTGAAGGCTGAGAGGCTGTGGGTGTAATGGGTCATACTATCATCCATGTATCTGCTGATTTTGGAAGCAAGTTATATCAGAAAAAAGATCACCTGATGTTATTTAAGCAGGCAGGCTGCTGATAGTATTGTTTTTGAAAAAGAGAAACATTCTAAGTTTTAAGAAATGATTTACATTTATTAAAAATGTTTATTCCCTCACCAATGCTAACACATGATGCAGAAAGATTTATTCGAATAAAATATTTTTCATTTGACTGATACTATGAAGTCAAGAATTCTTCAATGAGTATTTTCCCTCAATAGATTATTCTAATGGAAATCTAAATCCTTAAACTCCACAGAAGGATAAGAAATAAATGAAATATTATATTATTAATGTGGACTATTTTTTGTTTTTAGGCCTCCTAGAGTTTTACAAATATTAAAACATATACTGAATTTAAAAAAGATTGGAAGATTATAAAGCACAAAATGCACATAATAAATTATTACAACTGTATCTTATTATTTGCTCAGAGTCTTCTGGAATAAAAGATGATTACTCATGTGTATATTCTACATGTCATTCTGTCATTCTCTTACATACCTTGGTCATATGATCTATAAACCATAGTGAAAACCAGCATTAGGAATTCTGAGATCGAGTAAATGGAAAATGACAAGATTTATCATACATACAATTGTCTGTGTGTAGGTTTGTACATAGGTAGAGCAGAATGTCCATAGTTAACCACCTCCCCACATTGACCATCTTCTTAAGTTGACCTAATTTTCACAGACCACACATGTATGTATCAGTAGAGTAGGCCTCGTTCCTTATATTGACCACCTCCATATGCTGACCAGTTTGTTGCAATCCCTTGGGTGGTCAACTTACAGAGATTTTAGTGTTTGTATACAACATACCTATATTTATGTGTGTTTGTGGGTGTGAGGAGGTGGTTATATGTCTAATGGATCATAACATTATGCTACTTTTTCTAATTTCAAAATATTAAGGGGGTACAAATGTTTTTAGTTACATGGATTGCTTTTATAATGTTTGAGTCATGGCTCTAGATGTCCCCAAATAGTGTTTACTGTACCCATTAGGCAGGATTTTGTCCCTTCCCTCCCTTCCCCTTGATTCCCATTGAGTTTTACTTCCACTTTCACATGTATGCCCATTGGATAGGTCCAATTTAACAATGAGTAGATGTGGTATTTGTTTTTCCATTTTTAAGAAAGTTTACTTAGGGGGATTGTCTCAGTTCCATCCAAATTGCTGTAAAAGGCATTAATTCATCCTTTTTATGACTGAGTAATACCCCGTGATGTATACATACCACATTTTATTAATCTACTCATGAAGTGATGGGCACTGGGGTTGATACAACATCTTTATAATTGTGAATTGTGCTGCAATAATTATGTGAGTGCATGTGTCTTTTTGATTAGCTTTTTTCCTCTGGGCAAATATCCATTAGTGGGATGGCTGGATCAAATGGTAGGTCTACTTTTAGTTCTTTAAGGAATCTTCATACTGTTTTCTATAGAGGTTGTACTAATCTGCAATCCCATTGATTGTTTTGAACGTTTTAATATAAGCCATTCCAACAGGAGTAAGGTGGTATTTCATTGTGCTTCTAATTTGCATTTCCCTGATTATTTAGGTTGTTGAGCATTTTTCATATGTTTATTGGCCATTTGTTTATCTTCTTTTGAAAAATTTCTTTTCATGTCTCCTACTGACTTTTTAATAGGTTCATCTGTTTCTTACTGATTTGCTTGAGTTCTTTATAGACTCTGGCTATTAGCCGTTCATGAGATGTATAGCTTGAAAATATTTTCTCTAATTCCATACTGATCTAATGCTCTTTTGATTACTTCCTTAGCTGTGCAGAAACTTTGTACTTTAATTGAACCCAATTTATTTATTTTTGTTACTGTGTTTGGCATCGGGGTCTTATTCACAAATTCTTTGCCTAGACTGTTATCTAGAAGAGTTTTTCCTACATTTCATGCCTTACATTTAAGTATTTTATTCATAGTGAATTAATTTTTGTGAGCAATGAGAGACAGGGGGTCCTGTTTCATTCTTCTGCATGGACTATCCAATTTCCCCAGCACCATTTAAGGACTAGGGTTCCTTTCCCTTAGTGTATGCTGGTGTCTGCTTTATCAAAGATCAGTGAGCTATAGGGAGGTGGTTTTATATCTGGGTTCTCTGTTTTGTTTCATTGGTCTATATCTCTATTTTTGCACCAATGCCATGCTGTTTTGGTTACTATATTATTGTAGTGTACCATGAAATCTGGTAATGTGTTGGTCCCAAATTTGTTTTTTGCTTAAGATTGCCTTAGTTATTAAGGCTCTTTTCTAGTTTCAAATATATTTTCCAAGTCTGTGTAGCCAGAAAAGGTCACAATCATAAAAGAAAACTATAGAGCAATATCCCTTATGAATATAGATGTGAAAAATCATCAATAAAATTTTAACAAACCGAATTCAGCAGCATATTAAAAAAAATTCACCATGACCAAGTGGGCTTCATGCCAGGGATACAAGGATGGTTCAACATGTACAAATCAATGAATGTGATTCACCACACAAACAGGAGCAAACACAAAGCTAATATGATCATTTCAATAGAAGTGAAAAAGCATTTGGCAAAATTTAGCACCTTTCCTGATGAAAATCCTCAACAAACTAAGCATAGAAGAAACATACCCCCAAATTATGAAAACCTTTGTCGGAGACATAACCAGCAAATATCTTCTTCCATTCTGAGGGCTGTCTTCTTGCTTTACTCACTGTGTTCTTGGCTGTGCAGAAACTTTTTAGTTTGATGAGGTCCCAGTAGTGTATTTTTGATGTTGCTTCAATTGCCTTGAGCTTCCTCCTAATAAAATTTTTGCCCAGACCGATTTCTTCAAGTGTTTTCCCTATACTTTCTTCTAGTATTTTTATAGTTTCATGTCTTAAGTTAAAATCTTTAATCCAGTGAGAGTCTATCTTAGTTAATGGTGAAAGGTGTGGATCCAGTTTCAGTCTTCTGCAGGGTGCCAGCCAGTTCGCCCAGTACCATTTGTTAAATAGGGAATCTTTTCCCCATTCAATGTTTTTAATTGGCTTGTCAAAGATCAGATAATGGTAAGTGGCTGGGTTTATCTCTTGGTTCTCTATTATATTCCATACATCTACCTCTATGTTTTTCTGCCAGTATCATGCTGTTTTGATCACTATGGATTTATAGTATAGTCTGAGGTCTGGTAGCGTGATTCCTCCTGCTTTATTTTTATTTCTGAGTAACATCTTGGCTATTCAAAGTTTTTTTCTGATTCTGCATAAAATGAAGTATTAATTTTTTAAGATCTTTAAAGTATGGCAGTGGGACTTTAATAGGGATTGCATTAAAATTGTATATTGCTTTGGGTATATATATGGACATTTTTAATATTATTGATTCTTCCCAGCCATGAGCATGGTATATTTTTCCATTTGTTAACATCTTCAGCTATTTCTTTTCTTAGAGTTTCATAGTTCTCTTTATAGAGATCTTTCACGTCTTTTGTTAGGTAAAGTCCCAAACATTTCATCTTCTTTGGCACTACTGTGAACAGAATAGAGTCCCTGACTGTTTTTTCAGCATGACTATTATTGGTATATATAAAGGCTACAGATTTATGAGTATTGATTTGGTAACTTGAGATGCTGCTGTATTTCTTCATCACTTCTAAGGGTTTTGTAGGAGAATCCCTGGTGTTTTCCAGGTATACAATCATATCATCTGTGAAGAGTGAAAGTTAATCTCTTTTGATCCTATGGATACCCTGGATTGCCTTTTCTCCCCTAATTGTGATGGCTAAAACTCCCATTATAATTTTCAAGAGCAATGGAGACAATGAGCAACCTTGCCTGGTTCCTGATCATTTCAATTTAACTCTGTTCAATATGACATTGGCTGTGTGTTTGCAGTAGATGGCCTCTATTTGAGAAATGTCCCTTCTATACTAATTTTCTTAAGTGTTCTGATCATAAAGGGATGCAGGATATTATCAAAAGCTTTTTCTGCATCAGTTGAGAGAATCATGTGGTCTTTGTCTTTTAATTTGTTTATGTGATGAATTATTACATTTATAGATTTATGTATGTTGAACCAGCCTTGAGACCCTAAGATAAAACTCACTTTGTCGTGGTGTATAATTTGTTTGATGTGCTGCTGAATTCTGTTTGTTAGGATTTTGTTGAATATTTTCATATCAATATTCATTAGTGATATTGGTCTATAATTTTCTTTTCTTGTTGAGTCTTTTACTGGTTTGGGGATCAAGGTAATGTTTGCTTCATAGAATGTGTTGGGTAGTAGTCCTTCTTTTTCTATATTTTGGAAAAGGTTGAATAATATAAGTACTAGTTCCTCTTTAAAGGTTTGGTAGAATTCTGTTGTGAAGCCATTTGGTGTATTAGCAAGAAGAGAATAAGTGATCCCATCTCAGGGTGGGCAAGAGACCTGAAGAGAAACTTCTCTGAAGAAGACAGGCACACAGCCTACAGATATATGAAAAAATGCTCACCATCTTTAATCATCAGAGAAATGCAAATCAAAACAACTTTGAGATATCATCTAATACCAGTAAGATTAGCCCATATCACAAAATCCCAACATCACAGATGTTGACATGGTTGTGGTTCTACAAGGCTGGTGGGATTGCAAACTAATACGTTTCTTTTGGAAAGATATCTGGAGAACACTTAGAGAACAAACAGACCTGCCATTTGATCCTATAATTCCTCTACTAGGTGTATATCCAGAAGACCAAAAATCACACTACAACTAAGATATTTGCACCAGAATGTTTACTGTAGCCCAATTCATACTTGCTAGGTCATGGAAGAAGCCCAAATTCCCATTGACCCATGAATGGATTAGTAAATTGTGGTATATGTACACCATGGAATACTATGCAGCCCTAAGGAAAGATGGAGGCTTTACCTCTTTCATGTTAACATGGATGGAACTGGAAAATATTCTTCTTAGCAAAGTATCTTGAGAATGGAAGAAAAGTATCCAATGTACTCAGCCCTACTATGAAACAAATTTATAGCTTTTATAGGAAAGCTATAACCCAATTATAGCCCAAGAATATAGGGAAAGGTGAGAGGGAGGGGAGGGGATGGGGAACATTGGGTGGAGGGAGGGTGATTGGTGGGATCATGCCTATGGTTCATCTTATAAGGGTACAATAACTAAGAAAATGACATGAAGGCTACGTTAACTAGTTTGATGAAAATATTTCAAATTGTATATAAAAACAACACACCGTACCCCATGACAATATTAATGTACACAGCTATGATTTAATTAAAAAAGACAAAATTATAAAAGCCATATATGACAAACCCACAGCCAATATATCATGTTGAATGGGGAAAAGTTGAAAAAATTCCCCTCTAAGAACTGGAACAAGAAACAGGTGTCCACTGTCACCACTTCTATTCAACATAATTCTGTAAGTCCTAACCAGAGCAATCAGGCAAGGGAAAGAAAAAAAAAAAGGGTATCAAAATCAGGAAAGAGGGTATCAAACTACCACTCTCTGATTATGGAATGATCATGCATCTAGAAAATCCCAAGGACTCCACAAAAAGAATCCTAGAATTGATAAACAAATTTAGCAAAGTCTTAGGTTATAATAAAATCAATGTACACAAATCAGTAGTTTTTCTATACACCAATAACATCATGTCAAGCAAAGAGTCAAATCAATGACTCAGTACCATTCTCAATAGCTGTAAAAAAAATAAAAGATCTCTATAAAAAGAACTATGAAACAGTGACTGAGGACAGAAAATGCGGAAAACACTAACAATTGGAAAAATGTACCATGCTCATGGATTGCTAGAATTAACACTGCTAAGATATCCATACTGCTCTACGAGATTTTCAGATTCAATGCAAGCTCCATCAAAACACCAGCAACAAACTTCACAGACCTATGATATAAAACTATTTTGAAAGCCACTGGCAGTTAAGATAATCCTGTGGCTAAGAGCAGGATTCTGGAGTGAACAAACTCAGGTTCATGTCCTAATGTATCTTTACTCAGCTATCCATGTGACCTTAAGCACACTGGTTAATCTCTCCTTGCCTTCACTTCTTCAGTTGAAAAATAGGTATAATTTCACAAAGTTTAATGGAAAAGAGCACCTGTAAAATTCTTAGCATCAAAGCTAGCATATAAAAGTGGTCTTCAAAATGTCCTAGAAAATGTGTATAATGAAGAAAAGTTATACATGGGTTTGAATTTCTTTGTATCATAATTAAGTCTTATAGACTTGTTACAACATGTCGGAACAGAATCTAGTTGGAGGCACTAATAAGAATAAGTTTGATGAGAGTCCCCATCAGGACAACATGAACTTTGCTAAAGTTGAAGTAAAAACAGGTATCAAATTTATGGTAAACATTAGTGGGAGAAGGATAAAATTATTTATTCATTTATTTATTTGGCCGGAGCTGGGTTTGAACCTGGGGCCCAGCGCCCTACCCTTTTGAGCCACAGGCGCTGCCCAAAATAATTATATTATAAAAATAATTTATTTTTTATGAAAAGTGTATGGGGACATTGCCCCAAAGAAATTATCAGCTTTCAAGTAGATAATTTATTTCAAGAATAGATGAGACATTGAAGATGAAGCCTGCAGGAACAGACCATCCACTCAATTTGTGAAGAAAATGTGTTTGTACTCTAATTAAAGAGGACTAGCAGTTAACAGCAAAAGCAATAGTCAACACCATAGACATCTCAATTAGTTCAGCTTACACAACCTGACTGAAATAGTAAGGTTGATCAAACTTTTTGTCCAATAGATGCCATCATTGGTGCACCCAGATCAGCTGTAGGCAAGGGTGGAAATTTTGAATGAAATTTTAAATAAGTAGGATCAAGAATCTGAAGCGTTTCTTTGAAGAATTGGAAGAGGAGATGAAACCTGGCTTTATCAGTATGATTCTGAAGAAAACCCACAGTCAAAGCCACAGCTACCAGAAGATGAAAGTGGTCGAGTCAAAGCAAAAGATGACTGGTCTAGACCAGGAATTATGGCAAGAGTGTTTAGGGATGCTGAAGGCACTTGTCTTGCTGATAGTCTGGAAGACCAAAGAACCATAACATCTAGTTATTATGAGAGTGTTTTGGAAAAGTTAGCTAAAGCTTTGGTAGAAAAATGACCAAGAAAGTTTCACCAGAGAGTCTTTCCTCATGTCAATATTCCTGCTTATTCCTCTCATCAAACAATGATTTTTGCTAGAATTCTCCTGGAAAATCATTAGGCATCCACTTGATTTGGCTCCTTATGACTTCTTTTTATTTCTTATACTTAAAAAAAATCTTCAAACAGCATCTATTTCTCTTTAGTTAGTAATGTAAAAAAGACTGCGTGGGCAGAGTGAAATTCCCAGGACGCTCAGGTATTTAGGGATGGACTAAATGGCTGGTATCATCACTTACAAAGGTATCTTGACTAGATGGAGCTTATATTGAGAAATAAAGTTTTTTAAAAAAATAATTTAATTTTTAAATTCCATTTCCCACAAAGTTTTTCAAGTCTTATCGTAGTGAGTGCCCAAAAGATAATAATCCCCTACTCTACTTTTTCCCTACCTTATTAGTGAATTTTATTACATTATACAAACATGTAGCATTATTTTTATTCACCGAAATAAACATAACCAGTAGCCACCCTGGTAGTGTGTCCTGTAGTCCCATTTACTTGGGAAGCTGAGGTAGAAGATCACTTGAGCCCAGGAGTTTGAGGCTGTAGCAAGTTATGATCATCTCACTGCACTCCAGCCTGGGCAACAGAGTGAGATCCTCTTACTTAAGAACAAAATGCAACCACGGGAAACAAAGCAATGGTGAGTGCTGCAAGGCTAATGATCAAAGGTGATGTTTTATAAGGACAAATGCAGGGATTACCCTGCAATGTTTGATAAAACACAGATTTCCTGCTCAGGTTGGGCCCTGGGAACTTATAGTTTTAACAAGACCCACAAATGTGTTTTATGCATAATACTAAAATCTGAAAACCACAAATTGATGGATTGGTTCATTGATTATGGAATGCCACTAAATGCACAGTACTGTGCTCAGTGCTGTGGGCACCCTAGGAGGCTGTGGGAGCCAGGCAGATCTGATTCTGCTCTGTGACTAACCATGTGGTTTAAAACGAGTCCCTACTGGTGTTGCCAGAGCTCATCTATATACCGACTTGTCAGCTGATATTTTCCAGCACAGAACTTGAATTTCACCTGTGTCTCAAGGCCATGCAGGTAACATAAATGGGAAAAAACTAGTCATAAGAAGTATTTGTTTCTTGAAACATGACACTCACTTAGGTTGTCTTTTGTTTTCTAACTTTTGAGAGGGACATGGGTACAAATCAATCAAGCCACCTCCTTTATGCTCTCTCATTACTAAGATCTGGCTGAATGTAACCCAAAGAAATGCAGGGTCAGTGGTTGGTAATATGGATTTTTATGTGATTTTTTTTTCTAACTATATATGTTGCCAACTACCTAAAACTTTACAAAACTGTGTGTGGGGGCCAATATTTTAAGGACTAAACCAAAAAGTTGTTGGGTCATATTGGGCCTATGGATTGCTACTTTGAAACTGTTGGTCTAGAAAGTTCAATGTTGAAACTATCAAGCTACTTTTATATTTCTTATGACTGCTCTCCCATATCAGAGACAGTCCCCTAGACTATCCCCCTTTCTTCTGATTTTCTAGACACTTCAAAAAGAAAGCCAATCGAGAGAGCTTGGTGGGTAAAGATGGTCTCATTAGTATGATGCATACATAGAATTTTCTGAATCAGTACTTTATAATTACTGATTTATATTCCCTTGCCTACATTCAGAAAGAATGTTAGGCAATCAATGCATGGACTTCAGAAGATTAATTGACATTTTAATTTGCAACTGAGTTAGGAAAACAGAAAGTCTCTTAATGGCTGAAAAGACACATTTTGTCATTTCTGTAATTCTCGATGAAAAATAGGACAAACATGTTCCTACATTCTTTTCTGAACCAATGTGGCTATCATTACAGTCATGTCAAAAAACCCCCCACAAAACCTGAAGTGTTTTCAGGTAAAGCACGAAACCATCAAGATTGGTTATGATCTGTGTTCAATTCTCGTTCTTTTGAAGGGAAATAGTAAGTATTTGATACCCTGCATTCCCCTCCTGCTGATGTCTTCATGGCTAAGCAATCATGATATTCTTTTCTGTGGAATCTGGAATTAGCTTCATGATCTTCCAACACAGGACTCTGTGAGGCCACAACTGAGCAAGAATTAGCAATGAAGATGAAGATATGATGCATTTGTAACCTCAACTTAGAGTTCATGGCAAAGAACTTCTTGATACGGAATGTGTCTGCACAGTTATGGCTATCAGATATTATATCCCTACTAAGTTTCACTTAGAAAGATAAACTAAATAACCCAACTGAATTCTAAATTTTCACATTTTAAATATTCCATAAGGTCAAATATATCTTGGTGCTTGGTATTTAGTGAGTCCTTACTAATGCTAAAGTAAATTCAATTTCCAAAACAATCTGGCAGTTCTCTTTAAAGGTCTGGGAATAATTTCTCCTGTGAAGTACAACTCTAAATAGTTTTTCTCTTAGAAGACACTTGTGATGACATTTAGACTCCACCTGTATAACCCAGGATAATCTCCCCATCTCAAGATCCTTAATCAAATCTGCAAAGATCCTTTTCATACATAAGGCAGTATTTACAAATTCCAGAGATTAGGACCTAATGCCTTTGAGGGTCATCATCTAGCCTACTACATGGGATTTAGGTTTAATTCTGGTTCTGTAGTTAATAAAGTTTCTGTGTTTTGATTTCTTTATCCATAAAATGAGGATAATTACAGTACTTATCATATGGGATAATTGTGTTGGCAAAGAACAGATGATATGTATAGAACACTTAGGACAGTGTAGTTATCAGAAAAGCCATCTACTGGACCCCCATTTCATCCAGTACCCCAACTCAGCAAAGCTGTCAAGTGTTCATAAAGATAAGTAGGACCTTTATTTATTTATCCATGTATTTATATATTTAAATTTTACCAAGAGACCAGGCTCTAACCATCAGAATCAAGCCTTTTGGTTCCCAAATTGAGCTGATATTGACAAAATGGCTCTTCTAAGTACAGAATTTCCTGGATCTAGGAAAGGCTAGAAGGGTTTCGTGTTGTAGGTATCTGCTACTGGCCAATATATGAACTTTCTGACCCAAGTCTGACCTTGCATTACGCAACTATGTCCACTTAACTATGATTTACATCTTCATACTTCCAATTACTTTTCAGTTAATTGTTTTACTTAAAAACTTTTATATTAAGTTGTTGTAATATATTTTCAAAGTGCTCCTCTACCAAATAATTCCATGGTCACTTAAAGTAGTAATACTTGTATTCTTCAAAGGCAAAAAAAATGTACCTTTCTCTCAATAATGATGGAAGAAACTAATTATCTCGTCATAGTAGAGTAGAACATATGATTAAATCACAAAATCTGGCTGTTAATAGGAAGTAACTGCTGTGAACCTACCAGTGTAGCATATTTTAGGAGAATTAGATTAGTCTTAAGAGCTTTGGGCATTTATTAAAAGTGAAAAAAACCTGAAAGTTTGCATGGTTGTCTTTTCCAGAAATGAGTATCTTATTTTTGCTTGAACATTTAAAAATCATGAAAATATTATATCAAGAAATTAATTGTGGTTTTCAAATGTAAGAGGTATAGTATGTTTTTAAAAGTTGGAGTATTTTTTCCTTCTTTTACTTGCCGTTCCTTCTCATATCTTATAAACGATAAAACAATTCAAACAAAAAACCCAATTAACAAACAAAATTGACTACATGAAGTTCCCTCCAAGGGTAGATTGCAAAGTAGAGAATTTTGTGTTACAACTCTGTGCAATGAATTGGATCACAAACAAAAGTTCATTAAAACTGAGATTCACCATTTCCCAGGCAGGTGACTTGGGTGAGTTACCTCTAACATTTCCATGCTTCCATCTTGTTATTTACAAAATGAGGGTAATAACAATCTTTCTGATAGGATGATATGTGAGGATTATAATAATTAATATGCACAAAAGTGCTTATAACAGGCACACGATAAGCACATCATAAAAGTTGGCTACCTGGACACAAATTTCTTTAAAGAAGAAATAAAGACGATAGATTGTGTTGTGGTTGTTCTTTCCTGTTATTTCACAACCCCATTTTGCTTTTTTAAGGACAAATGTTTGGTTCACTCTTAGGAATTTACCAGGAGAACTTTTATAATACGTATCATAACTCATATCCAGGGACAGAGGTCAAAATGATCTTTAAGCAAGACCAAAGAATTGTCTTCAGTTGTGCCAAGGCCTGCCTAACCCTCACTGCAGTGCAATCATTTAAATAGATGCAAAGCAAACAGAGTCCCTTCCAGAACGGAAGTACAATTTCAGCTATTCTTCTTTACTTCTTGACTTTGGGGCATTTATAGAATAAACACATTTGTATTCAGATAGCCTCACTACAGGGTTGTTTAAAAAATAAATATTTTAGAGCTAGAACTCCAAATGACATACATTACAGAGAAAAGGAGGGGAAAAAATCCATATGGGTCTCTCTTTTATATTCACACTGCATCTTTAGTTTCAGAAAAAAATGATTATATGCCATCACAATAGTTTTTAAGGTATATCTTAGGGATAAGTAATAAGAAACGTGCCAACTTTATGGATGAGGAAACTGACATGCCCAAAGTTAAAGGTCTTTGCACAGATCACAAAAAAGGAACACAATGATTGCAGACAAGCTTTTTGTTGTTATTGTTTGCAAATAAGAATTTTAGCCATAAACTTCACTTTTCACAGGGCATAAAACATACTTTAATGACACATTTTAGTCCAGTGGGTCACCAGCTTTGCTTATAACACATGTACAGATGATCTCCCCTGAAATATGACTTATGAGCCAGGGTTCTATAAATTGGTTGTCTACCTCTTAGAATAAATATGCACTATAAACGCCTATGAATTTGTGGGGCCTCTATGTAACTTGGGAACTTCTGCCCATATAAAAAGAAAATATGTTCAAAAGAATATAAAACGATGCAATCAGGTATGTGTTATAATCTTTAATCTTGAAATAGGGATGCCATGATGAACTAAGACAACTGTTGAGATTGATAAGAAACAAAGAGAAATTTCTTATTTAAAAAAGTCTAAATGAGATAATTAATCTTATTCAAAACATGGCTTTTTGAGTTATAACTGAATTACTGGGGACTCTAATGCTTGCATAAGGGATCCCTCAGACCACAGCTCAGAAAGGCACTTTACTAAACAAGCCCATCTATTTCGGTGTATGGGGAAGCCTGCAGAGTTCTACCTAGACATTTGACATTAGGCTCCTAGAACTGTTTCAGCACGACCTACATCTTTCAGGATGCCTAGATAGGGAAATGCATTGTTTGGTTAAATTGTTCTCATTAATTTCATTTTCTGCCAGGTAAACACGTAGGAGGAAATGAAAAAAGTAATATACAAGGCCGTAAGTAATGACTTACTGTACACACAAACCAACACAATGATTCAGGAGATACTCAGATATAGAAATGATGGTTCATTCATTCCTCTATGTTATTTATTTAATACCTGCACTGTGCCAAGCATCATCCCAGGTAGTTTGAATTCGTCAGTGAACCAACCAAACAATGCTCATATGGAGCTTGCTTTCTAAGGGAGCAAAGAGGGTAGATATCAACTGTGAACATAACAAGTAAATGTGTCACAGGTTAGAAGTTGACAAGCACAATGGAGTAAATAATGAGCACATGAGTGCGATGGGGTGTGAGTAGGAAGCACAGAGGCAATCCCTTCAAGCTACCCAATGTTCTTTAATTACTTGGGAAAGAAAAGAGTTTTATTAACTGAACAAATGATAAGCACTAAATGGTATCATCACTTTGCCCCATCACGAGCTTTCAGTTTAACTCCCTTTCATTTCATTCATTTATGTCTTCATTTATTAAGTTCCAGCCACATGCAAGGTGCTATTTTCAGGCACTGGGGATAAGGTAATGAAGAAGTAAGTCTCCATGCCTTATGAAACTTATATTCAGGCAGGGAAGATGGTGAACATAAAAGGAAAAAAAACAATGATGAAGAAAAATGCTATCAAAGAAAATAAAGTAGGCTTGGGGTGAAGTGAGTGACAGGTGGGGTAAGAGGAGACCACTCTGAAGAAATCTGCATGAAAGAAGGAAGTGAAACAGGCTGAGATTCAGGGGAAGAATGTGGCAGGTGGGAAGAGGAGTCCTTGCAAACAGCCTCTATGTGGAATGAGCTTACTGTATTCTGGAAACAAGGCAATGGGTGTGATTAGAGCAGACCAGGCAATAAGGAAAGAGGAAGGAAGTCAAAGTATAATTATAAGTTATAAACACTATGCATGTAGAAAATAAGGTTATTTTGTGAATGCCCACCTGACCAAAAACTCCTTGTCATCTCCTTGTGTGCTGGTTAAATGTGGGACTTGCTAGACTGACTAGCAAGTTAGTGGTTGGTTAAATGTGGGACCAGCAAGTGCAGGTTAAATGTGGGACTTGGTTGCTAGACTGACTCCATTCTCCATACACCAGCAATGTAACCTCAGGCAAGATTTTAAATATCCTTTTATTTATAAAATGAGGATAATAACTGCACCCATTACACAGAGATGTGGCAAAGACTGAATTAACTGATACATGACACATGATTGGACCAGCATTTTTCTCTTATTATCATTATTCAGGAGCCCTTTATCTGTCCAAGAGCCACACGAGGCTTTTGAGCCCTTGAGTCTATTCATAACTGAGAAGTACTGTAAGGTACACACATCTGATCTCAAAGATCAGGATGAAAAAGGAACTTGAAGTATTTCATGAAGACTTGTTCATATTGGTTATATTGTTGACATCGTAATTAGATCCATCAGACTAAATGAAATACATGATTAAAATTAATTTTATCTGTTTCTTTTTTTTTCTCTTAGAAAAGTTTAAATGACATATGTGGTTAGCATATTTCTCTTGGATGCTTCTGTTTTCATCCTGTGCTGGGCACAAGATACTTGAGAATATGGTCAAGGCTTGATCCAAACCCACAGGTGGCTCACAAGATAGTTCTAATCTCAGAAAAAAGGATGAGTGTGCTGTGAGGAGAGGCCAGCAAGGGACACTTTGATCATCATTAATTCTTTCCAGGAACTCTCTTGCTCCTCTGTGTATTCAGTGGCTTTTGTGATGCTGCCTGTGATTTACTGGTTTGCACACATGATAAAGCAGAAATCTTGAGGCACTACCTTGCCATTCCCAGGAAGATGATTCTCAGTGTCATAAATCCCACTATAACTCATGAGTGTAGGATTTGGGTGATCAGATGGCATCTTCCTCTATCCTTAGGCATGAGGAAAAAAATACAGTCTAATTTTATGTGAATCAGTAGGGAATTTCAACCTCTAAGATTGACACTCTGAGCCTAGGATATGAAGTGGTACAGGAAGGAGAGACTTTAGTTTTTGAACTTTACTTAGTATTGACGTTTTAAAATAAACGCATAAAGTTGCTGACATTGTTACATCTGTTATTATGAACACCAGTTATCATTCACGGAGCACGTGCGTTATGTCTGGAGCTGTGCCATATGTTTCACGAGCTTATCTCATTTAATCTTGAAACAACCCCACCACGTTCATTTTGTGGTTGATGTAACTAAGATTCAGAGAGGTCAAGTAACCTGACCAAGGTCACACTAGTAAGTGATGAAACTAGGATTGAAATGTTAGTCAACCTGTAATATTAATCACTTTACTGGTCTGCTCGTTCCCTGTCATAGTCCTCTCCCCAAACAACCACAACGTTATCAACAATAAAAACAGCAAGGACAGCCGCCATATTGAAACCACAACCTTTCCTGAAGAAAGATAGTGTTTGCTAACATTCTGCCTGACGCTCTCCTACCTACACCTTGGGAATATGCCATTAGCCTGTAACAAGAGACATTTGAAGGGACAACCTCATGACCCTGGTAGCTGTGTTACCACTGAGGGTTCCATTTAGGACAGTCGTGGTGGTGTCAGCTTGAGTTCTCCCAGAAGAAACTTCTCTCAGCAACGAAAACTACAGGGCCCACCTAGGAGATTTGCCACTGCCCTCTAGTCAAGGTGCAAAATTTTAAAGCAGACATGTGATGTTCTCAGCTCATGCCCGGCTGAATTCTAACTTTTATATTTACATCCTCTACCCTGATCATCTCATGGATTTTTTTTATATATTTTACATAATGTGAATTATGCAATTTTATAATCAAACAAATAAACAGTTGATACTCATTTCTGCTTTATAAACTTCTGAAAACAGAGCTTTTTCATGAAAGAACTATAAACCACTCTATGGTAGGCCAAATGAGTATAAATCTTAATAGATGAGAGGTGATTGCCTTATTTAACCTTAGCATCATGGCTCTCTTCACCTGTGAAATATTTAAACTTTAATTACAGTTTATGTGATGGCCATCTGTCAAGTGTGTCTAGACAAAGCGCCTGGCTCAGTTGCTACAGAACAGACTAGACAATCCATAAGCTTCTGCAACATTAGCAAGGGCCTGCTTGGTAGGGATCAGAGTTGACAGAAAGAATTCGAAGTTTAACATTTTTTGTCTCTATCATGATGTATATCTGCATGAGTAAATCTTTACATATTGGACTGTGCCCCTTGGCCACATACCTATGACTTCAGTTAATTATGGAATTACAGGCGAACCACTCTTTAATATTTTTACTTAAGAGAGTGAAAAGGTGCTATAGATAAACTAATGTCTTACTAGAAGAAGAATTTGTTTTCTTATTATTTGAAAATGTCAAACTACGTTTAGAAGGCATGAAGTAAACAGTATAATTTTTATAATATGTTATAAAGAGAGATTTTTTTTACTTACAATTATTTAATTTTTATGTGTTGAATAAGGAGGTATATAGCACATCTCTATGTACACGTATATAGATATAAATATATACACACATATTTTTACACATATATATGAGATTGTCACAACAATTTTCTCTAAAAATTGATGAAAATTGAAGGTTTATTAACTAAATATTCAACCTTTGGAACTATGCAATCTTTATCTTCAGCTTAAGGCCATAGATTTAGTATGAAGTATTCAGACTAGACATTATTATTTAATTATTTATTGTGCTTACTATTAAACACATAAAAATAAAAGATAAAGGAATACTTTTTTTCTCATTGTGCCTATTATGATTATAACTTGAAACAATTATAATTGTAATTATAATTTTGAATTCATTAAAATCTTTGACCAAAACGATTCATTTTTCTTTTTAAATGATTAAAAGTATTCTTCTTGTAATTAATAATACAATTTCCTCAGGATTTGTGCCAGAAGGTTGTAGTGGATGTTGTGGCTGTGGATATCCCTTTTCAGGCCTGATCCCCTGGCTGGGAGTAGTGGTAATTAACACTCCGGGACCCCTTTTTCTGCATTCGCCCGCAGTCGAGGACAGCAGACACAGCCCAGGTCTCACCTGCTGCTGGGGGTAGGGAGGAAATGGGGAGTCTGCATCCACTGACTACTTTGAGTGGGGCGACTGGGGCCTGCTCAGCCCCTTTGCTCAGGGTGGGATCCCTGAAGGGCCCTGTGCTCATCCTCTGTTGTATTTGTGCTGCAGCTCAATTTCTTTCTCCCCCAGTCCTGGAGCCTTCCTTCTTTCATCTATATCCTCATATTGCTCCTAAGAGCACTCCCTCTTCAGTATGTTTTCTGCATGTCTCCATTTCACAGTCTAGTTCACGGAGAATTCACTTAAGACAAAGAGAAATTCTCTTTCAACATACTCAGAGTGTAGAGATTAATATAGGCATTTTAATAAACTTCACTGGGAATTCTCTATAATGGTTTTAATTCAGAAATACTAAACATCTATGATATTCTAGGCATTGGCTAAGCACCAAATATACAAAGGAAGTCAAATGGGATTCCTGATCTCATGGAACTCACTGGCATGAAGCATTGATGTTACCCAAAGTATATATAATTCAAACGAGACAAACCCTAGGTTGAGACCAGGGAGAAACCTGGTAGTATTGAGAAAGGAATGCCTACCTCCATCCATGTGGTGGGAATGACTTCACTAAGGACATTTGAAAGAAAGCTTTAAAAAGACTCCTTCAAATTATCCTTTCCCCTCTTTCTCTCATCTCCCACATACAGTTTCTCAACAAAAGCGTGGCCCCTTCTTTTATCTGGAACCCTGCCTCATCAGCTTCTCTGCTTCCACCCTATGCTAGCCCAGCATCTCTCAAAGCTGTAGCCTCACAACTGGTGTTTCTGCTTCTCTCCCGGCCCATCATGGTCCATTCCCAAAACAGCAGTCAAAGGATTTAGCTAATGGAAGTCAGGAAGTGAGTTCCTCTGCTGAGAAGATTCCAGAGTGTTCTCATCTCATACTCAGAGCCAAAGACACCCAGTGTCCTATACTATCTCCACACACCCCCTCTCTTCTTCACCCCAGGCCTTGCCTTTCTTATCACATCTGGGAATC
>CAUYQV010102321.1:0-18828 GCA_963574575.1 Galagoides demidoff
ATTATAGCCAAAGAAGAAGAGAAAAGGGGGGGGGAGAATGGGTGGAGGGAGAGTAATTGGTGGGACCACACCTATGGTGCATCTTACAAGGGTACTTGTGAAATTTACTAGGTGTAGAATATAAATGTCTTAACACAATAACTAAGAAAATGCCGTGAAGGCTATGTTAACCAGTTTGATGAAAACATTTCATATTGTCTATAAAACTAGCACATTGTACCCCATGATTGCATTAATGTACACAGCTATGATTTAAATATATATGCATTTTGATCTGGTATCATTTTATAGGCATTTCTAATCTATTATCATTTTATGCCTAAATTGAAATTCTCAATTAACTGTGTCCATACACAATAACGCTGTTATCATTTATTAATCACTTAAAATGTGCTAATAGCTGCACCAAACATTTGAACTTTATATCTATTATCTCTTTAACTCCTACAGGATCCTTATGA
Organism: Galagoides demidoff; assembly: GCA_963574575.1. Taxonomy (NCBI): domain Eukaryota; kingdom Metazoa; phylum Chordata; class Mammalia; order Primates; family Galagidae; genus Galagoides; species Galagoides demidoff. The sequence goes on from CAUYQV010102321.1 coordinate 462, forward strand.
AGCGAGTTTATTATTTCAAATTTTAGTTGAGAACATGGAGCCTGGAAGAGGTTGTGTTCAGTTGCTAAGTGGTTTTGCTGTTGCTGTTATTTTTATGCTACATGTGACATTAACTGCTATTAAGTGGAATATACAGCATTTAGTGGAAAGAAATATAGGGGAGCAATTTGCCTCATTCCTATAAGGTTTCCTATATGCTTTGGATATGATTTTTTTTTTTTGAGACAGAGTCTTACTATGTCACCCTCGGTAGAGTACCGTGGCGTCATAGCTCACAGCAACCTCCAGCTCTTGGGCTTAGGTGATTCTCTTACCTCAGCCTTCTGAGTAGCTGGGACTACAGGTGCCCACCCCAATGCCTGGCTATTTTTTTGTTGTTGTTGTTGCAGTTTGGCCGGGGCGGGTTTGAACCCACCACCCTCTGGTATATCGGACCGGATGTCTGCGGCAGACGATGTCTGCGGCAACCGTAAATGTCATCCCACTCGTGATTTTCCCACATTAGATCTTTTAAAGCGTTTTCTATTCTTTCTTCATGAGAACAGCTTGAAAGGTTCACACTTCAGAGGGATTTCCCCTCGACTTTCTCTCGAGCACGCCCCACCCTCCCTGCTCCTCTCCTTGTTCAAGCTGGTTCTGCTCCTTATCTTGCTACGGTTCTTGGCCATTTGTCAGGTGGCTCCCTATGACCCTCGTCACGCCCAATGCCACTGGAGGGCAGCAGGATGAGAGATTTCACAGGATTAACAGTCCCTCCTGAATCTGTGATAGACCTTGGTATAAATTATTGATCACTGAGGCCTGGCGCGACTGTCGGCCCGCTGCTTCCCCGGCACGTCCCAGCTGACACTTGAGAAGCCTCTGACCTTTGCAAATCTGTCTCTTTTACTTTTAAGCTGCCACTTCAACCACCACAAGCAACTGTGCCCCTCTCTCCATGTGCACAACCTCAGTAGAGCTGCCGTGAGCAGCAAGCACTTTCCTCGGAGCTAAAGGGTGACTGGAAAACACGGGAGGAGGGAACGTCTGCAGCCCCGCTCTGGACACCGAGAGGCAGGAAGACCCTCTGCGTGGGGGGCGGGGCGCCTCTGGGTTTGTTCAATATCTATATTAAGGTTTTTAAAAGTGGTATATTTTAAGAAGTAAAGACTTCTCTGTTTTTTTTCTCTGTTATCCTTAGGGCCTGAATATTTCAACAATTCACTTTTAAATAACCTGATGTATTCAAAATTATAACTAGATGTATTGGTTTCAGTAATTTCCATTTTACAAATTTGAGTCCAGCTTAATGACTTTTCTCCAAAAAATGCAAGAATGATGATACAAAATTAAGATGCGATACTGGCATTTTATTTTTAAATTAGTTGTTTCATTTTTTGAGGAGACCTTCAAGGTCGGAGCCCTGGGAAAGCTTCTCAATATGTGGTTGCGCTTTCCCCCTCTGCCTTGGAGACCACAGGGAAGGCTCTTATCTCCACTTCAATTTAAGCAGCACTCCGAGTCCGCCACCGACCTGCTCAACACCAAGCAAACCTGCTCAGAGACGGTGAGAAACAGAATCTCTTCTTTTAATTGTAAGTAGATTGCTTTTAAATTTGAAGATGAACTGAGGAAATTTTAATTTAAATATTACACACACCCCTAAATGATGCATAGATGGAGAATGTGAAACACATACTTGGAATTTATGGTCACCCAGAATGAGAGAGGGAGAGGAGATTGTATAGAGTGAAGGAGAAATTTTATATAAAGAATCAATTCAGTATTGGATGAAACTGCTAAGAAGCTCTAGTGTCACAGAAGGAAGACAAACTTTAAAAGAAAAAACAAGCAAAAATTATTTCTCATTCTCAGGGTTTAAAACACTATTGTATGTCTGTATCAAAGCATCACATGTACCCTATAAATATGTACAGCTATTATGCACTCATAGTAATTAAAAATTAAGAAAACCCCTATGAGGAATGCAGTTCTGTTATCAGAAGAGGTTTGCTTTGTACATAGGAACGTGGGCATTTCATGTCATACTAACATTAATCTGTTGTCTAAAAAAACTACTTGTGTCGAGAAAAAGAGCTGATTTTTATTCTCTTAATGATGATCAGATTTTCTGTATTTATTTAAAAGTTTCAAATATTTGAAAAATGGGAGCCGCTGAAAATTTACTTGTAAAGTATAGATGCTGTTTCCTTGGGCTTTTCTCATTCACATCTTCTTTTTGTACTAAAGAGCTCACAGAGTCACCGTTGGAGAACTGGAGTGTTCGCACAGACACACTGGGAGAGACGTGTAAGTATCTACATTTTAGAGACAGTGACTCTAAAACATGGCAGTGATTTGTATCAAAATAAAAAAGACAAAAGGCCAATAAGAATACCGAGAACAAAGATACGGCAAGGGTTATTAGCCTCGAAATCAGTGTAATAATCTCTACTGAAGTTCGAAACCCAGCAAAGAATAGGGGTATTTCAGCTAGTAAATTCCTGCAGGCTTTTAGTAATAATATATTTGCCTAGGACCCATCATATCACATCTACAAAAAGCATAGCAATAAAAACAGCATTATTTTTTCTTTATAGTTATACACGAAGTTGACAGTGCAATTTGGCAGTTCTTGCTGTTTACAGTTTTTTCTTCCAAAGAAATGCTTGCTGAAACACAATGTTCCCTGGAAAAAATTTCCTAAATAGTTCTAAACAAAACAAAAAATACACTGTCTGCCATAATTTCTTACATTTCAAAAACACGTTGCATTACTTTGAATAGAGTTGGAAAAGAAGGAGCACCTGCAGGCAGAATGGCCCCCAAATAAAAGTCTACTCAAAATTTCCTTGAAATTGCATTGCCTTTTAGTAAGGAATATTGTGGCCATATGATAAAGATATTAGGTACAAGCCGTGGGCATGTGTTTGGATTTTAGGGGTTCACTGTTCATTGCAGCAAATGATTTGATATTAACCATTAGCTACCAAAAAAAAAAAAAAGTGATCTGCGCCTTAGATCTCTGCATTCCAGAAATTTTTGGTTGTTGTTGTTTTTCATCACTGTATTCCCACTGAACGGAAAAGCACATACCAGAAAAATTGATGGTGAAAATAACAGACTTTAAAAACTCTGTAGTAACTAGAAAAGATTAAGTTCATCAGATAGAAACTGAAGAACACAAGCCATTTATTTAGGTATTCAACACACACATACACACACACACCCCTACAGATGTTGTCAAAAAGAGTATACTCATTTCAAGAGATGTTATCTATGTATTACTTTTTTAAATCAAGTTGAGCCATGTCAAGTGTACCTAGTCATGCTACACACATCCATTTTACCTGCAATTCATACATTTTGGGGAAATGATCAACTTTACTTTAAACAAGATGTTATAAAATGTGTATACGTTTTTTGCAGCCCCCGTACACGTACACTATAACCCGATACCAGGCATGCTCTAGGCAGGGTTCGCTCACTGGTAAAACTGGCGATATTATCTTTCAAACAACCATTTAAAGTCTCCAGAAGTAGCTGTACGACCAGACAGAAGATGAGGACATCTAGTTAGAAATTCCATGGAAATGTGATTAAACAGGCAAAGACTCTGATAGTTGAACCAAGACTTACCTCCCGCCATCCCCTCAACAAGGCAGAGGCCCCGCCCCAGATGGCTGCAGCCAGGAACCCTGGGCTCCCAGCCCCCACCCCCCAGCTGGTAACAGGGGCTTCCTCCCCTGGAGGAACAAGCCAAGGCTTTTCTCTGTCTGCCGCTGAGGCTACGTCCAGGGTAAGTGCATTCAGGACTGGTATGTTTAAACATATCTTTCTTACAAAAAACCAATGAATTTCACTTTAGGCCGTAAAAAATTGCCATTTATTTTCTCTGCTCATTTCTCTGAAAGATAGAATGTAGAATTCTTGTAATGGAATTCACGAGTGTTACAGACTCCGCCAGACAGTTGAACAGAACATGTTCTCATGTATGAATAATGTAGGGTTAGCGGGACTCAGTAGCGAATACTTTTTATATAAAAATGTTACTATGAGTACTTCAGGGATAGAGCAAATGGGAAATTCATTTTTAAAAACATAAAGTACCTGTCTCTTGCAGAAAATCAATCAGTATAACAGATTAAAGCAAATTTTAAAATTACATGGTTTTTATTTTATATTTCTGAGCCATTTCCCAACCCCCAACTGTTACCCAGGCTATCTCTATTAGGACCTCCTTCAGTTACTTTTTACTTGTAACAACATTACACTACATTATAAAAACTTATGAATGATATCATTCTTAGGGTATCAGTGTGGAATGGAGATACCAGAACATGGACCCAAAAATCTAGTTTAAATGTTTCACCTGACTTAGAATTATATCATGCCATTACGTAATATAATTGTGTAAAGTCGATGGGCTATACTAATGCTATAAATACCTGATTGTCATCTGCTATACTAAGCAGTGAAGGGGGTGTATTCCTGGGTAAGACAGGAGAGCTTGGTGACCTCTTACAGTTTAGAACATTGAAAATGTTTATTTTTTTCTTCATTGTTATGTATTGAAGTGGGGCTTCAGAGTGGTTTATTCCAAGCTAGTCCATAACTGGTGCTGAAACTTGAGCAGTTACACTCACTTAGTTTACTCTGAAATCATTCCCACAGGATGTCCTATTTTACTGAAAACTCATGACTTTGATTGACTGATAAGCAGGACAGTTTGAAATTAAAACCTATTTTTATTAGGAGATGTTATACACATTAGTTAAGGTTAACATGGAGAAATCAAGGCTTTTAGTTCAATATGTTTTCCTCCTTAGGAGCTTTGGGGAAGTGCTTTGGTTGTTTAACTTTTCTCATATCTGTTTCCTCATCTTCATGAAACGGGAGCAGGTGCACTTTGGGTGAGTACGGGTCAGTGGAAAGTAGACTAAGTGAGAGAGTAAGTGGTTTGGAGGGGCTAATACAGCTTCTGTTCCATGTTATCTACATTCATACACCCACACACACACACTGAGGTCGTTATGAAAGCTGTGAGACACAGAAACATCAAGATCCTGTGCACAGAGAAACAAATGCAGCCACCCACCAATAGCGATAAGCTGAGCAAGTTGAAACTTGGACAGGTGCAACAGAACAAGTGCTGTCAGCTGTGTTTCTTGGGAGTGACATAATGGACCATATACCGTCTGTCTCAAAACAGTCGCGGTGACCTGCGTGGGGGTGTACACATATACACAGATATATATTTATGTCTATACGGCTTGTGTTCACTTTGTTTTCTCCTCATCTGCCGTAATAGAACTGTAGTAGAGAAAGAAATGAGCCACAGAGATGGTCACAGCCCTGTCAGCAGAACATGTGCGTATGTTACCTTAAATGGCAAAAGGGGCTCTGCATATGTGGTTAACTGAACAACCTTGAGATGTAAAAATGAAAATATTTGATGTATAAAGAGTAGAATAGCTCTCACTTATTCATAAATTATATGGCTGAAGATACGGAGAATCTTTGGGAAAACACATCAAGAAACAGTTAAAGGGGAGGCCTAAAATGGAGATGGGGTCTGTTAAAAGCAGACTTTAATTTTTTAAGTTTCTCAGGATTGGTCAGACCACTATAAATAGAAACGAAATTACCCCTATAAATCCAGACCACCTGCTCTCAGGTCTCAAATCCTAAGCTTTTATCGCCATTACTTTATATTAGCTACACATTTTTTTTTGTTTGTTTTAAGACAGAGTCTCACTTTGTTGTCCTCAGTAGAGTGCTGTGGCATCACAGTTCACAGCCACCTCCAACTCTTGGGCTTAAGCGATTCTCTTGCCTCAGCCTCCTGGAAATACAGGCACCTACCACAATACCTGACTTTTCTTTTCTTTCTTTCTTTCTTTTTTTTTTTTTTTTTTGCAGTTGTCATTGATGTTTTAGCTGGCTGGAGCCAGGTTCAAACACGCCACCCTCAATCTATGCGGCTGGCGCCCTACCCACTGAGCCACAGGCATCGCCTTAGCTACACATTTTATTTTTGGAAATCTGTGATCTGGTCTAAAACCAAACCTGTTGCAACATTGTTTTTATGCAAAAGGCATTTCTGGTTCAAAAATAGCCACCTGAAAAATGAGCTTGTGTATGACAACCAGTTCAAAGCATCACCCACCTTCAGATGAAACTTATTGTACTTGGATTCTCAAATAGTTTGAATGCACAACTATTGAAATTTTTATACAATATGGCTTCTCTAGTCTATCCTGAATTACCTGTTGGAAATTTTCAGTTGATCTGTTTAAACGTAAGTTTTCGTTGTAGTACAACATGAATGCTTATGACATCTATTCCAATCACATTTAGGAAGAGCCATTTTGGTTTTGAATCACACTGACTTTACCTTTAAATTTCCCAGGCTGGTACTACAAACTGTCTTTAAACATCTTTTCTATATAAATGAATTTGATTTTCTTTATACTTGAAATAGCAATCTTCTATTTTCCAAATGAGAAATTTTGTTTGGTAAATACAAAGGAACCATTTTCTCTCAGAATTCCTGCATCTTCAAAAGGGTGCTTTTACATTCAAAATACTTCCAAGAACCCAAAAGTAGCAAAGTTGTCTCATCTTTGAAGATGACGCTATTCACAGTTTCCTATATTTCAGAGCACGGACACCAGTGTACAAACTCTACTCCAGCAATATCTTGAGATCTATTCTGTCCTAATTGATGTTGATTTCTGAGATTATCTGTATGAAATATTCAATTGTAAGTTATTAAGAGACTATTATCATATCATGTAGATATTTAGCTTTGATTCTTTTTATTTCATAACATTGATGGAGCCTTGTTATAAAAACCACCAAACAGTTACACTGACAGGAATGAGGATCTGGATATTTTGTGCATGGCGACTTTTGCTGGGGGGAAAAAAAAAACTTGACTATAAAAATAATGAAAATTGAATACTGTATTATAAAGGAAAAATAATGTCACTTTGCAAGTAAATAGGTTCTCAAGAGAATCAGATAACATGAGTGAAAATAGCAAAAGTAAAATCCTCACAAAATTTTCTTTAATATGTAAATAGGAATCTTACAAAAGAGCATCAGAATTAAGTTTTTCAGAACTCTAGAAATTAGCCAAAGGCAATTCTGGGATTTTCTATGTTCAAGAAAAGAAACACTGACTCCAAGTGGGAACGGTGAGTTTAGTGGCATTTTTACTTGTCCTAATCACAATCTCATTTCCCCATCTTGGTGGTAACCTTTTTTTTTTTTTATAGAGACAGAGTCTCACTTTTTCGCCCTTGGTAGAGTGCAGTGGAGTCGCTCCAGTAACCTCCAACTCCTGGGCTTAGGTGATTCTTCTGCCTCAGCCTCCCAAGTAGCTGGGACTACAGGTGCTCGGCACAACGCCCGGCTATTTTTTGTTGCAGTTTGGCCGGAGCTGGGTTTGAACCCGCCACCCTTGGTATATGGGGCCGGCGCCCTACTCACTGAGCCACAGGCACCTCCCTCAGTGGTAACTGTAAAAACCACCATCATAACGAAAACTACCAGCCTGGCAGCCCCTGGGGGTAAAGAGAGGTAAGAGTACAATTTTTATTATTTCCCCTGCCAGGTGATTCTCTGGAAGACTTCCTTTACAAAACTGTGTTTATTTTACCTCCTTTTGAGCTCACCCCTTATGAAAAGCCTTTTCCTGGTGTGTATATTTTAAAAAATTGCAGGCAATTGTTTAACTTTATAGTTTCTGGAGTAATGGATGAGAATTAGAGCAAATAAAAGACTAACAAAAGAACTTAAAAAGACAACCTGGAGAATAATATATGCACAGGGTCTTTGAAAATTTCTAACATATTTCTGGGAATCCAGAGGCTGTGTGCATTGATAAGGTCATGCACACGCCCAGGACTCCACACACACAGGTCTCCACACATGGACAGAAAGACCTGAGAGGATGCTCACAGCTGCTCTCCAGATGGCCTGGGGCTCTGTGAAGCAGGAAATGAAGGCTTAAGGTAGAGTTTTCACCTGCCTGGCTGAGTGTCGAAGGCAAGCCTCAAGACATACACTGAAACAGCTGGCAAAGAGAGGTCCACTTATTGATTTCAGGTTTCAGAACATCTCTCTCCAAATACTAGTTGACCAAGCAGGGAGTGAGCAGAGTCTCTGTTGATCACACAGGATGAAAATGCAGACTTTAAAAATTAGTTCAGAAAAGTCACTAAATAAACAGCAACAACTACAAGCACATTATTTAATGTATTCCATTTCACTGAAGAAAAAAATTAGACTTGAAAAGAAATAAGAAAAAGTAGTCTACATTCAAGGAGCGAACAATGAATGGAAATGACCTCTGAGTGAATCTAGACATCGTCTTTATTAGGTGAAGAATATAAATCAGTCATATAGTTAGCAATAGAAAGATACAAGTTATAAAAGGAAACCAAAGAGAAATTCTAGAATTAAAAATTAAAACAACTAAAATGAAATCTTCACTTGAGGGGCTAAACATAATAAGCACATAGAAGAAAGAATAAATGAGCTGGAAGATAGTATTTATAGTATTTAGATTGTGGGAAAGAAAGAAAAATAGAGAAGCATAGAGTCTCACAGGCCTATGAGGCGTCATGGAGCATGCCAGCATGTGACAATGGGAGTCCAAGAAGAGAGAGAGAGAGAAAATATATATTTGAAGAAATAAAGGGCAAACATTTGATTAAAGACATGAATCTACTTATGCAAAAACACAAGACTTTCTAAGTAGAAAAACTCCGAGTTCCACAACTACACACATTATAGTCAAACGGCTAAAACCCAGAGACAAAAAGAGGATCTTTAGAACAGTAAAAGTGATGGGTCATATACACAGATTAACAGCAGTGAGTTCTCAAAGATTAACACCTGGTGTTTCAGCAGAAACTGTGGAGAACAGCAGGGTGTGAAAACGCACAGTGAGAGCGTTAAAAGAAAAAAACAAGTCCTACAGAATTCTGTAACCAGGAAAACAGTTCTTGAAAATTGAAGTAAAAAACCTTTTGCTATTTTTAGGCATTGAGGGTACAAAGGACCAGGTTACACTGTTTGAATTTGTTAAGTCCCTCTTATAATTGAGTCCTGCCCCTAAGAGATGTGTCACACACCATGACCCCCAACCCCCTCCCTCCTCCCTCTCCCTGCTCCCCCATTCCTCTACCCCCCACCATGTAGTAGCATCAATTGTCCTTATATCAGAATTCAGTACGTTGGATTTTGGATTTGTGCTTCTCCATTCTTCTGATACTTTACTAAGAAGAATGTGTTTCAAAATTTTTAAATGAACTTACACAAAAACTAAGAAGAATTTTAGCTTTCAGACTTGAAGTGTAAGAAGTGCTAAAGCAAGACCTTCAGAGTAAAATCAAAGGTCTTAGACTCTCAAATAAAATTACCCCTACCTTCAACAAAACATAATGATTATTCAACACAGATCAAATACCTAGGCGTATGAGAATGAAATTATCAAACCCTTAGGGGGCAAAGTGTACATTTGCATGACCTTGGATTAGTGAATAGTCTCTTAGATACGATACCTGAGGCATTTGCAATGGAAAAAAAAGATAAATTGAACTTTATCAAATTTTAAAACAGGTTTGCTTCCAAGGACACTATCAGAAATGTGAAAAGAATACTAGCAGAAAGGAGAAAATATGAATCATACATATCAGCAGAAATATCGAAATTTATCTCCAGATATTAGACCATATTTGGATCATATAGAATGAGGTACCACAAATCTAGTATCCAGAATATTTAAAGGTCACATATCACTCAAGAAAGACATGGCTGGGAGCAGTGGCTCATACCTGTAATCCCAGGACTTGGAAGGCCAAGGTGGGTCGATTGCCTGAGCTCACAGGTTCAAGACCAGGCTGACCCAGAGTGAGACCCCATCTTTAAAAATAGGCAGGTGTTGTGGCGGGATCCTGTAGTACCAGCTACTCCAGAGACTGAGGCAAGAGAATTGCTGGAGCCCAAGAGTCTGAGTTTGCTGTGAGCTGTGATGCCACACCACTCTACTGAAGGCAGCAAAGAGAGACTCTGTCCCCCTCTCCCCCAAAAGAATAGAAAGACAAATAACCCAATCAAAAAATGGGCAAAATATCTGAGTAGACATTTCCTCAAAGCTTATCTATAAAGACCCAATATATTTAGAAGGGTACCCAACATTATTAGACATCGATGTCATGGTTTGAATGTAACCTGTTTGATACATTTTGAAAATTAACTACAAATGCAGCAGCGTTAAAGTTGTGACAGGTGAGGGGAGTGATTTGGTCATAAGGGCAAAGCTCTCTCTTGGTTGGATCAGTGCTTTTTTAAAAAGGGCTGGAAGGAACTAGCTAGATCCCGCCTTTGCCTCTGCTTATGAGGACACTGTCCATGGAGCCGTCTTGACTGCAGAGACTCGGCCCTCACCAGACAGCAAACTTGCTGGCACCTTGATCTTAAACTTCCCAGCCTACAGTACTGTGAGAAATAAATTTTCGTTATTTATAAATTAGTCAGATATTTTTTCATAGCAACAGGAATGGATTAAGGACAACTACATAAATGTAAATCAAAGTAACGACTGCTAGAATGGCTATAATCAAACAGACAGACCATATAAGCATTGGCCGTCACATGGAGATACTGAAATCCAATACAATACTGACAGGAAACAAAACAGTAAAGCTGTTTTAGAATATAGTTTAACAGATTATCAGAAGCTGAGCCTGAGAACCACGGGACTCCGAGGTACATACCCAGGGTAGCTGAAAACAGGAGTTCACACAAAAGCGTGGCCACAAATGGCCACAAACAGCATTCATAATGACAGCAAAGACAGCCCTGATGGCCCTCAGATGACAGAAGGGCGAAAGATTCAGCCCACAGGGAATGAAGCCCTGGCACCTTCTACAACACGGATGAAACTTGAAAACATTTGCCGAGTGAAAGAAACCATTTTGTTTAATGACACATATTCAGAATGACTTGATCTGACTCAAAAACCTAATCATTCAATTTGTGAAATGTCCAGAATTGAAAATCCACAGATACAAACATCGATTCTCATTTTCCAGGTTCTATGTAAAGTTGGGAACAGGGAGTGACTGGTAACGGCGATGGGATTTCTTTATAGTGTGGAAAATTATCTGGAGTTAAGTAATAGTGATGGCGTACAATGGTTTTAATATGCTAAAAACTGTTTGAACTATACTCTTTAAAAGGGTTAATTTTATTGTGTGTGTTATATTTCAACCAAAAAATAAAAATTAAAAATAAATCATAAAGCCATATTAACAATTGGTTTAAAAGTAAGAAGGTAGACCCTGCTGGTTTCATGGTAAACAGCATTATGGATTTAGTCCCAATTGATTCAAAGCGGTCCCTAAAATATCCCGAGATTTGAATGAGGAGAAGGAACGCCGTGAGCGTGTTGTTTTAATCATGCTTTAACCCTCAGAGTCACACTAGTTTTCCTTATAGAAACTACCAAGGCAGAGTCTGAGAAGTAACACCGACAGAGAGTAAAGGTCATTTTATTATGTCACTTGTGTGTGATTTGTCTACTAACTAGAAACATACAGGCCCGTGAAATGCCTCCACTCTCTCCACGCTTACAGGCTGGCAGGAGACCCTGCAATCTCTGTTTCTAAACTAGGAAGGAAAGAGCTGCTTTCAGGGGCTGAGTTTCTGTCCGTGCACAGTGGGACTGGCTCCAGCTGAGCTGATCCAGATATATCAATTACTACACGTTAATGTGTGGTTTAAGAGGATTTCTTCCTCTTCAGACCCAGAGGGGGAAACACAGTTGACATATAAACTTTCATTTCTTTCTGTCTAGAGTGATTTGTGGAATGTCATTCTCAAAGCAGGTTGGAAGAGAAGATTGACACCCTGACAGCCCCCTTATCTCTCTTTGAGCAGAAACAACTCGCTGGGATGTTCTGAATTTATACCGTAGAGGCTGGGAAACTACTGAGAAACAGGTGTTGGAAATTGCAAATAGTTGTTAGCAATATGGAAATAACCACCTCTGATCAATTATTCCTCATAGAAAAGAGATTCTCCAAAGGATATCAAGGATTTATTAGATGTTTGTATGTTTGGAATGCAACAAAAACCTATCCTTCTTGAATTTATATTTTCTATGTGTCTCTGGAAATTAAGTCCTCACTAAGAAAGGACATTTTATTTTGTGTTTACCAAGTTCTCTTTATGCGTGTTACATGTGCTATATTACTTATTAAATTTTGATTTCTCAAAGTAGGCAACGTGGTATTTTTAACATTTTCAGTGCATAGTTCTGAAAATAGGCATTCCATTATTATTTATTAAAAGAATAAATGAGCACATGGAATTCCATTCATTAGTCATAATGAAAGACAGCCTAAGCCCTGGAGAACCCCCAAACTCTCCCTCCATCTTTCTGATGAATATATTGATGCTCAGATTGTTTTAAGTCTGTCATGCAGAACTAAACATGATTGGCATACGTTAGGTGTCTTATAAAAATATGTCATTAAAATATTACATTTTCTGAGATGTTAATTTTAAGCTTTGTAGATTAGTGATTTCCAGTGAAAAATTGATTTTATGTGGATGCTTAAAGAGCTTCAAACCTTGTTTCCACAGAGTGTGCAACTACCCAGGGACTTTAACACCTTCCTAAGTTTGGAGAACCATCCAAGGCATGAGTCCGTGACAGCATCAGGAGCGGCCAGGCCTTCCCTTCCATCACAATAATGGAGTTGCCACAAAGTAAAGACATCCCAGCTGGAGATGGTTATTTCTCAGCTATGTATGGGCAGAGTGTCTCTGCTAAACCTTATATAGCTATTGTGATTCTATTCAGAGGTAGGGGATTTAGAAAGCGATTAAGTCATGAGGGCTCTACCCTCATGAAGGAGATTAGGGACATCAGGAAAGGACTTGGGGTAGTGGGTGGATGGCTCTGGTGTACATAGAGACACGGGGTCATCCTGGAAGCCGAGAGAACCCCTTAGCCAGACAGCAGACCCACCAGAGTCTTCACTTTGGATTCCCAGCCTCCATAAGCACAATAAATGCCTGTTATTTATTAATTACACAGCCTCAGATACTTGGTTATAGCAGCACTGTCTCAGCAGAAGATAGGAGATGCTAGCCTCCTTTGAGAGAGCATCCTTGAGCTGTGAGAAGAATGATCTTCACAACTTTGGAGTCACTCTGATGTAAAAGGGAGCACGCGTCTTCATCGTGTTCTCTTTCCCTCTTCCTGTGAACTGACCTGAGACGTCTACAGTCCAACTCTGAGAGTGGATGTGTAGAAGACCACCGCTGAGAACGATCCACACCCAGAATATACCACAGAGCAGAGCCTCCCTGCAGCCTGGACGCCCAGCGCACCCGTCACAGGGACTGCCCTGCGCACTGCTCCCTCCATGAGCGCGCAGACTTTGGGGTAACTTTCCTACAGCAACTTGGCCCTTCCAAGATTTCCTTTCTATCCTCTTTAGGATGGAAAGGAAAAACCACATTTCTTTGATTCCTGTGGGACGGGATTTCAGGCAAGGGGCCCGACCTTAGCTACATAGACTCATTTAAAGGCAGGTCGTGCATAAATTTATTCCCATGAGAGTGGTGAGAAAGAAGTACCGAGTCCCATTCTGAAACTATTACAATATAAAGCGCCAAAGTTGAAATTTGCTAATATTACATTCAAGCTAGTAGAAACAATTGCATTTAATTTTATTTCTTATTATATTTATTTATTTTATTTTTATTATTACCACATCTAAGATATTTTTGGATGACATGGCTAATATTCAGTTTTCCATATTCAAATTTCTTCAGTTCCAAAAACCTTTTTTGAATAATTATAAGCACTTATTTGCCTTAAAATATACAAAGCAAAAAACTATGTAATTGACCAGAGAAATATATTTCTACAATAAATATTAGAGTTTAGTATCTCACTTTTTTTTTTTTTTTTTGAGACAGAGCCTCGAGCTATCCCCCTGGGTAGAGTGCCCTGTCATCACAGCTCATAGCAACTTCCAACTCCTGGGCTCAAGTGAGTCTCCTGCCTCCGCCTCCCAAGTAGCTGGGACCACAGGCGCCCACCACAACGGCCCGGCCATTTTTGGGTTGCAGCCATCATTGTTGTTTGGCGGGCCCGGGCTGGGGATTCTAACCCGCCACCTTAGGTGTACGTGGCTGGCGCCTTAGCCGATTGAGCCACAGGTGCCGAGCCTAGTATCTCACTTTCAATAATGGATAGATAAGTGAGAAAATAAAGGACTTAAATAATAGAATAAGCCAACTAGATCCAACAGACGTATACAGACCACTCTCCCAAATAACAACAGCAAACCCACTGTTTGAACCCCTGGTCAAACCCAGGATAGACCCTATGTTAGACCATAAGTTAAGTCCTAATAAATTATTTTTCTTTCTTTTTTTTTTTTTTTTTTTTAGTTTTTTGAACCAGGTTACATTGATTGCCTTTGTTATGTAAAGTCCCACTTATAATTGTGTCCCTCCCCCAAAAGGTATCTCACACACACTTTCTTTCAATATTTAAATATAAAATCTCTACAGTCCCCTAGTGAACCATTTGACAAGCACAGTCACTGTCACTTCATCCATTCTTCTGGATTTACTAAACAAGACATCTTTCACCAAAGTATTTTAGCTCAGAAAATTGCAAATACTTATTTGCAATAGGCATAGGCATAAAGATATTTTGGAATGTCAATGCAACACACAGCAGTAGATTCCTCTGTAACTAGAGTGCAGGCCCCATCCCTAAAACTATACACACTGAGTTCTCTTCATTTGTCTAGATTTCATTGTTCTCCTATCTGAGCACTTGGTTTGGCTAGACCACATAGTTCTGTAATTCAAACTCATGTCACTTTATGAAAGTAAAAGCATGACGAGGACATGGCTGATTGAGTAATCAGACAAAAATATTTACTAATCACAGAATTAAGGTTTTCAAATGACACTTCATTATTTTATTTTAGGTTTGAGTGTCTAAAGAGTGTCATCAACATTTATATATTTACAAGGGGAATTTAAAATATCATAAAGGAAACAGCCAATTGGCAAACTTCTTAAAAATTTCCCCATAAAGATAAATCACTGGAGGTTTTGTGTATTTAATTTTAGTTTTTGGGTGGTTTCTAATAATTTTGTTTGCACTGATAATCTGATTCATTGTATCATCACAGGTGGGGAAACGAAGTACAGTAATCTTAGGATTGTAACAGATGGCGGGTTTTTTTTAATGGAAAATAATCAAGTTTTGTTTTATTGGAGCACGTGTCTGTTTTGTGATAAAGTAATGCATAGGGCAACCAAGACCAAGCCAAACATGAAAAATGGCAAGAGGGACATCTATGTTTAACTAAATTCATGAAATGCCAGAGTTATCTGACAGCCCAAATTTGTCCAGAACTGCCAGGAGCTACAGTATATCAAGGGTTTGAGGGATTGTCCTAGGAATATGCCTATGTTCAGGAATCCTAATTACAAGAGATTGAATTCCAGCCTGAAACTTTGAAAGCCTAATAAATTGATCACCATGTGAAGATATTTCACGAGACTTCAAACAAAACTGATGTATTTTAGAGAAAAAGGGAACTATTCGCTTTATTAAGTATTTCTCTCATATTGAAGGCAAGTTTGCAGCTTTCACAGGGAACAGAATCCCTTCAAATGTAGTCTTTGCTATCTAATATTAATTTTCATCTTTACAGTCTGATATTTCAAATTGTTAATTTTCAAAATATTAGGGAGAAATAATGGTACCATAGGACATGACATTTTCATGCTTCTGATATGCATCCCTTATGCTTCTGATATGTTTTATGTAAAATAAATTTATACTTTAGAATTTAGAAAAGCAGAGGCATGATTACTGTCGACTAATTGAACATACTTGTTATTTGATATATAAAGAAATGTGAATGGCCAATATTCAATCATCTAGACCAAAATAAGAGAAATTGACACTGAATGTATTTTTTTGATGAATCAATATATGCATCTGTTTCTGTGTCTGTGATACTTTATAATCATCATAGTTAACAATATTGAATTCATTTTCTGCAAATATACCTTAAATGGTGTAACTTATCCAAAGTGCATCATGACCTTCGGATTCTGTAACAGATGTGACGTGAAATTTTACCCCTGAAATAAAAGCTTCAGTGAAATAAAAATAATGTAAAAATTCTTTAATTGCTATAGCAGCTACTGCGCTGTCTAATGAAAGGTGTCCAGGAGCGATGGCTCATGCTCACAATCCTACCCCTCTGGGAGGGTGAGAAGGGGGGATTGCAGGAACTCAAGAGTTTGAGACCAGCCTGAGCAAGAGGAAGACTGCATGTCTACTAAAAATAGTAGTGGTGGGCTGTGGTGGGTACCTGTAGCCCCAGCTACTCAGGAGGCTGAGGCCAGAGGAAGGTTTAACTCCAAGAGTTTGAGGTTGTTGTGAGTTACGACTCCACGGTAGTCTACTGGAGGTGACGAGTAAGACTGTCTCAAAAAAAAAAAAAAAATATATATATATATATATGGTCTGTCTAGCAAGGATACAAGTGAATTTTTCTAGAACTAGAGTATAAATTTTTTCACACAATAACTAAGTAAATGACACAAAGTCTACGTTAACCAGTTTGACGAAAATATTTCAAATTGTATATGAAAACACTACACTATACCCCATGTTTGCATTAATGTACACAGCTATCATTTAATAAAAAAAAGAAAAAAGAAAGAAATATCAGTATGAACGGATAATACAAAAAAAGGTAGAACAACTGTTAAACTTAAGTTAAATTAAATTAATTATGCAAACATTCAGAATTTTTCTCAATTATTACCCACTTGAGGGGAAAAATGTTCACATCTGGACTTGCACTTTGAGGTTATTTTGTGTCTCTGCTCAATTCCCTCCAATCCTTGTAATGAATCTGTGAGAAAACTAGGAAGAACGAATAATCTTGGGTAACATTTTTTAAAAATTAGGGGTGTGTGATTTTATTTTTTGTCCATGCCTAAAAGAGGAGATGAGCAGCATTCCCCAGACTGACCGTGTGTGCTGTGGACTGAGCACTGATAGGACCTACTCTGTCCAGTCCTTACCATGTACCAGGGCGGCCCCAAGGGTCCACACATAGTAACTTATTTCAACCTCACAAGGACAATGCATGAAATAGAATTGAAATATTATTTTACTTTCTATGTCTGTATCTCTCTCTTGTGGTTATGCTAAGATTTTCTCCCTGAAGACCATAATTTTTCACATGAAATACAGAAAACTGAATCAGCAGAGGGTTGAGCTCACTGACAGCTTCCTTGTCCATTTGTCTCTGTCACTTTTCTCTCCTTTGTCCCTTCTTCCTGAATCTGATGGAAGAGGCAGTGGGCAGTGTACTAGGGATGATCAAACCCCGAGCACACCCTCCTTGGGAAAGCAAGCCTCAGAGGGCAGGTGCTGTGATTCTTCTTGATAAAATTGCTCAGTAAGTAATCATTAAAGAGTAAGGGGGGGCAGTACCTGTGGCTCAGTGGGAAGGCCCTGGCCCCATATACCGAGGATGGTGGGTTCAAACCTGGCCCCAGCCAAAACTGCAACAAAAATTAGCCAGACATCATGGTGGGCACCTGTAGTCCCAGCTAGTTGGAGGCTGAGGCAAGAGAATCGCCTAAGCCCAGGAGCTGGAGGTTGCTGTGAGCTGTGATGTCACCGCACTCTACCAAGGGAGACAAAGTGAGACTCTGTCTCTACAAAAAAAAAAAAGGAAAGAGAGAGAAAGAGAGATGTAGCTATGGTTACATCATAACCTGGTGAAAATATCATCCTATTTATTTTTAATTCTATATAAAGGAACACTTAATTAAATGAGAAGCTGATTATCTCCACAAACCATGGGAGTAGCTTGAAAGATGACCATGACGGTCACCTGAATTGCTGAATTGACTCATTCTTGTGATACCCAACAAAATAGAACTGAGAGGATGGGGGAAGCACTCGGGACACAGAGCACTGTTTCAAAAGTGTAATTTTTGGCAAGCCTGGCCGCTGAAACTGTCTCGTGTGTCCTGAACCCTGTTTTATCTGATGGCAGCTGAATGGTCTACTGTGATACTCAGAATCATTTGCCCATCGCTTACAGTCAGAACTTTGCAGCTCCATAAACCCTTAGCACTGTCAGTGAAATGTTACAGCAATATGTAACGTTTCAGGCCGGGCGTTGTGGCGGGTGCCTGTGGTCCCAGCTGCTTGGGAGGCGGAGGCAGGAGACTCACTTGAGCCCAGGAGTTGGAGGTTGCTATGAGCTGTGATGCCATGGCACTCTACCCAGGG
>CAUYQV010102325.1:0-12223 GCA_963574575.1 Galagoides demidoff
GGTGCTGAGCCCCAGCTTGAGATCTTATGTATATCCCCACAGCTTTAGACCCTGTGGGAAAGAACACCTGCCTTGCACTCAAAGCCTCAACTAATCAATCTCTTTGGCCAAGGGAATGGGAATCTCTCTTGGCCAGTCTGGGTCACATGTTCAACTTCTGGTTGAAGATGAGGTTGCACACAAATTGTGCAGACTGAGAAAAGAAATAAGAGTAGATAGCACAGGAAAATCTGGTGCTTTTTTGGAAAAAGTGGCATATACACTAGGGAGGTGAAGAACAGCCATCTATCATGTAGGCAGAGCTAGATTGACCCCCAGGACACTGCTCTGGTTGCTGTGCCTTGGCAGCCCTAGGAAGAGGTCCACAAAGCAAGGTCAGGAAAGTCATCTCTTATTCAGGAGGGAGTCTTATCCTCCTTCCCTTAATTTCCTTAGAGGAAGAAGAATAGTCTTCTTCTCCTCCCATGAGGAGGAGAGAGGAGGGACCAACTTGATTGAGTTGAGACTAAGACATTTGCTGAGAATACAGATGGAGTTATTTTGCCTCGAAAGAGAGAACAGGTCCCAACACTTCCCATTGGCCCATATGCTACTCCTTCATTTACCCACTCACAGGTATTCAGCTGTATAATGGGAAGAGGAAGCAGATTAAGGGTGATAATAAGGAAACTTCAGTTTTATGTCAGGCCTGAAAGTGCAGGCTCTAGAGCTATTTTATCTTTGGATACATTACAAGGTAAATTGTAGACATCAGTACATTTCCCCCTAAATACTTCAGTGTGCACATCAGGAAGCAGGTTTCAATACTTGCTTATACATTTTTTCTTTTGAGTTTTAATAAATCCATACATTTGTGTAACCCATACCTGGAGGGCCTTTTATGACCTCTGAGTCACAGAAAAGCCAATGGCACCTGCCTGAGATTATATCTTTTTTTTTTTTTTAAGACAGAGTCTTACTATGTTGCCCTCAGTAGAGTGCTGTGGCATCACAGTTCACAGCAACCTCAAACTCTCGGGCTTAAGCAAGTCTTTTGCCTCAACCTCCTGAGTAGCTGGGACTACAGGTTCCCACCACAGCACCCAGCTATATTTTTGTTGCTATTGTTGCAGTTGTCATTGTTGTTTAGCAGGCCCAGACCGGATTTGAACCAGCAGTCCTGGTGTATGTGGCTGGCTCCCTAGCTGCTGAGCTACAGGCGCCAAGTCAAGCCTGCAATTATATCTAAGAGAGGAGAAAAGAAGTGGTCTCCCAGGGTGTGTTTCATGGAGCAATGGGGAAGAGAGGGTGGAGGGCAGAGGGAGAAAGAATAAAGCTCTTCCCTGTCTACGCCCTACCAGTCCTGCCTATTCACTGCTGTGATTATGCTGTACAGGGAAGAAGTGCTCAATGTTGGCTCCTAGTATTGTTGCTGTTGTTATTATTGTTATTATTGCCATCTAACTGGAAGTTCTTTAACTATTTTTATTAGTCAGAACTCCATAAGAGAAGGATAAATGATAGAATCTGGACACCATGCCTAAACCTGAACCCTCTATCTCCTCTGAGATTGTAACTGAAAGAAAAGCAAATAATGAGTAGTGGATTTGTAAAAGTGAATCAACCCAGGGAGTTGGCATGTTGTCTATACAACAGCAATTCTCTTCTTTCTCCTTGATGGCAGAGCCCACCTCTAGTCAGAAATGGTGAAAATACCCAATTATCCCTTCTCAGCCTCTCCTGTAGGTGGATGCTACATTCTGAATGTGTATATCTCCCCAGAATTTATATGTTGAAATCCAGGACCCAAGTTGATGGTATTAAGAGGTGGGAACCTTGGGGTGATTAGATTACAGGGGTGGAACCCTTGTGACTGGGGTTAGTGCCCTTCTGAAAGAGGTCCCAGAGGCTGCCTTCCCCTCCACCATGTGAGGACACAGCAAGAAGGCACCATCTTTAAACAGAGAGCAAGCTCTCACCAGATACCCAATCTGCTGGGTCTTGATCTTTGACTCTGTAGCCTTCAGAACTTTGATCAAAAATTTCTATTGTTTATAAAATACCAGGTCTAAGGTATTTTGGTACAATATCCCAAACAGGCTAAGATATTGAGCATATGAACCAAAATAGGTCAATGAGACATTAGGGAAAGTTGCTGGGGCTTCTGGGAAAGGATGTGTAAACAGGTATTAAAGTCTGGTTCATGATCTGCACACTGAAGTAATTGGGGGGAAAGGTTTTCCACCCTAATAAAAAGAGATGCATGGGAGGAAATGCCCCTTTCTTCCTAACTTTGAATGTTATGTAAGGATGGCATGCTTGGAGATATGCCAGTTAATTTGCCTCCTTGAGGATAAAGCTAAGAGAATTAAAGTCAGTCCACAGCCTCACATCATAGAGCTATTGAATTCTGGAGTGCTTGCCTCTGGACTTCTTGTCTTATGAGGTTATTAACTCCTCATTGCATAAATTATCTGTAATTGGATAGTCTGCTCCTTGAAGCCTAAAGCATCCTAACTGATACATTTCATTTGTGAAATTCCTTATTGGTGATACTAGCAAATTTCCTGAAAACAATCTTGTATGAATCTCAAAGAAGATCAGACAGTAATTTTTATAAAGAAAACTATAGTCCACTGATTTGTGGCATGAGCAAAATTGTGAAGGTGGTAGGACAGAATTTGTTTCAAAATGATGAGTTTTGGTATTTTTAGGGATTTCAACATTTCAGGCTTACTATAGCTCAGGATGGAAACTTTCTTATTTCTAACTTTATTGATGAGTATATATCTGGTGACTGACTTGGAGTTTCCTGTGGGGGTAGAATATACATAAAGGCCATTTGAAATCTTGATATATTGAATTCTATCGTCCAAACTAGTAATAATTTTCTTGGTAGAAAACTTGGATTTATTACCTGTGTACAGTAAGAAATCCCAACCAAATTATATATGCCCAGAGAAAACTTTATTTTTGTTTTTTGGTCAGACTGATTGGCAGATTTTCCACTGATGTTCAACATTCAAATAAGTGTTTATTAAGTTCTGACTATGTGCTGGGTTTTGTGCTTGACGCTGGAAATAATAGCAATTTCCACCCCAAACAAGCCACCTGATTAGAAAGGAGGATGGAAAGTAATCAGGCAATTGTAATGCAAAGAGAGAGATGTTTCCATAAGGCCAAGTCCAGGAAGCTGTGAGAGCCCAGAGGAGCTCATTCATTCATTCAACTCAATTGACCTTTCAACATATTTACTGAGCATCTACACTGTACTAGGAACAAGGAGAACAACAAAGGAAAGACAGATACAGTCCCTGTTGCTTTGGGTGTAGTGGGGGAGAAAGACAGGTAAGATAACTGCTCTGAGAGGAGAGGACCTGAGGGCACTGACCCAAGTGTGTGATGGTGAGGAAAGGGTACCCAAGATGAAGGATCTGAAGGTAGAGAAGAATCTCCATACAGATGGGACGGCATCTTGCATGTGGGCAAGAGAGGCCATGGAGCAGGTCATTTCAAATGGCCAGCGCAAATTTGGGCAGAGTGGAGATTTCAAAGGGGTGGGAAGATGAGGAGTTGGCAAAAGATAACCAGTGACCAATCCTGAAAAACTTTATACGCCATGTTAGGGAGTTTGGTCTTTCTTGAGGTTAATGGTCAAAGAAGAGATTTAAAGAAAGGAAAGAAGTAGTCAGATGTTCACTTTAGAAAATCATCAGCTGCAGGGGGCACCTGTAGCTCAGTAGTCAGGGCGCTGGCCACATGCACCAGGGCTGGTGGGTTTGAATCCGGCCCAGGCCTGCTAAACAACAAGAACAACAACAATAACAAAAACAACAAAAAACAGCCAGGCGTTGTGGCAGGTGCCTGTAGTCCCAGCTACTAGGGAGGCTGAGTCAAGAGGATTGCTTGAGCCCAAGAGTTTGAGGTAGCTGGGAGCTATGATGCCACGGCATTCTACTGAGGGCAACAAAGTGAGACTCTGTCTCAATTTAAAAAAAGAAAGAAAGAAAACATCTGCCTTGTAGAAGTGGATTGGAGGGTGAGGTGCCAGAGGCAGCCCACTGAGGAGGCTCATCATTCTCTTGGGAATTGCTGGCAATGGCCTGACCTCAGAACAGCCATGGAGAAATGTGGAGTGATTGGAGAACTACTTGAGAGGCACAACAAACAGGAGATGGGGGAACATTAGAAACCAAGAGCTGAGGGAGGTTCTAGTTTCTGACTTCAGCAGCTGAGAAGATAGTAAGGCATAAGAGGAATGGGGGATGAGTAATCGGTTCCATTTGGCATATGTTGACCTTCAGCAGCCTGTGGGACAGTCACATCAAGGCGTCCTGGAGGCAGCCCAGTCTGCAAGTGGGCAGAGAGAGCTCTGCTGGAGTCATCTGAATAGTGGGAGCCACTGAGTCTGATACAGGAAAGTGGACCCTCAAACTGGGGTCCAGCCTGAAGGCCAAGTGGATTCTTGATTTTGAGCAGGACAGAATTTCAGAGCGAGCTGAAGAGTAAGGCAAAATCAAGTTCATTAAAGTAAGAAAAGAAAAAGAGGGAGGGTGCCCCATAGACAGAGCAGTGGCTATCCCTCCCAACAACAGACAGGAGCCCTTTGTGAGTTTCAGGGGTCTTATTTTATACCTTCTATTTAATTTTATGTTAGGTGGAGAGAGAATTATTCATAGGATTTCTGGTAAAGAGGTGGGGAGTTCCTGGAACTGAGGTGTTTTTTTCTGTTTTTAAACATACAGGATAACTTCTGGGCATTTTCATGTTATTTGTTTGGGAGTTTCCTTCTGCAAGCTCATACATTATAAGCAGGGTATAATGAACAGTGAGGGCTATATAAGGTCATTTTTCATGGCTGTCTTGGTTCTAGCTTGGTTTGGCTGGCTTCTCCACTGCCTCCCATTTATTAGAGACCTTGGTTCAGGTCTTGTGACTTCTAATTGAGGAAGGCCTGCCAGTTCCCCATCTCAAGCCCATACGCGTGAGTGAGATCACATGTGAGTGTTTATTTTTCTTTATTTATCTTTGAGACAGGCTTTTAACCTTTTGCCCAGGTTGGAGTCAGTGGCATCATAGCTCACTGCAACCTCAAACATGTGGCCTGAAGCCATTCTTTTGTCTCAGCCTCCCAGGTAGCTAGGATTATAGGTACACCACCACCACCACCACCAAACCCAGCTAATTTTTCTGTTTTTTGTAGAGACAGGATGTTACTCTTGCTCAGTCTGGTCTCGAACTCCTGGCTGCAAGTGATCCTCCCACCTCGGCCTCCCAAAGTGCTAAGATTACAGGCTTGAGCCACTGTGCCTGGTCACTTACGAACGTTTAAATATGATGAAAGCAAGGATGAGGACAGAACCCAAAGAAAAGCAACAGTGAAGAGATGCTTTGGGGGCAGGGCCCACAGATGAGGCTGAGACAGACCAGAGATGTAGGAGAACCAGGAAACTATGGGATTCCAGAAACCAAGGAGGAGTTAACATTTGTTTGGTATTTTTTACTTTTAAAATGTGTGTGGAGGGTTTATAGAAAATTTATAAGAGGACAGCCTGTGTTTGAAACATCTCCATCCTTTATTTTTACTTTTACTTTTTTGAGACAGAGTCTCACTTTGTCACGCTCAGTACAGTACCATGGTGTCATAGCTCACAGCAACCTCAAACTCTTGGGCTCAAGTGATTCTCTTGCCTCAGCCTCCCAAGTAGCTGAGACTACAGGTACCCATCACAATGCCTGGCTAGTTTTAGAGACAGGGTCTCGCTCTTTCTCAGGCTGGTCTTGAACCCATGAGCTCAGGAAATCTACCTGCCTCAGCCTCCCAGAGTGCTAGGTGTGAGCCACTGCACTCAGCCTCATCTCCATCCTTTAATATATTTTTCTTCTATAATTCAGGAAAAGAATCCTTTCTTTAGCTTGTGGGATACCAGGGTTCTGTAAGGCCATAGCTGGAGAACAACTGGCCTAAAATAAGGAGGTATTCACTTGAAATCCTAGCATTCTGGGAGGCGGAGGTAGGAAGACTGCTTGAGTTCAGGAGTTCAAGACCAACCTCAGCAGCATGAGTTGAGACCTCATCTCTACTAAAAATAGAGAAGTTACCCAGGCATCATGGCAGGTACCTGGAGTCTCAGCTACTCTGGAGGCTGAGACAGGAGGACCACTTGAACCTAGGAGTTTAAGGTTGCTGACAGCAATGTGCTCTAGCCTGGGCAATAGAGAGAGACTTTGTCTCAAAACAAAACAACAAAAAGAAACAATCAAACAAACAAACAAACAAAAAAACCAAAGAAAGAAAGAAAAAGAAAGAAAAAAGGGAGTATTAACAGAAAGCTGGAACCATGGAGTCTAGAAAGAAAAAGCCAGGAAGAAGCAAATGTCCCCACTGTTCCAGCACTTGTTGAGTGGGAAAGCTTGAATGTCGCAAGAACACATTTCCCCTCTCTTGAGGAGAAGCTCAGTATGAAGGTCATGTCCAGGCCTTTCCAGTTCATGGTGTTCTCTCTGCAAGCCTGCTCATTAACCAAATTTCCCAGGTATTGTTTAGAAAACAGCATCTTGGGGATATGGCTAGAATGAGTCAAGTCCTAGAGCTCTAGTTGATCTAGGAATTGGTGAGGTGTAGGAGCCTACAAAGTGGATAGCAGCCCCCTACACTGTGTCTCACTGACTGCAAGACACCACAGTGGAATTTCTGCTTCTCAGGTGCTCAGGGACAGTGATCTGGAAGGAAGGGATTGAGGATGTTTTCATAGAACTCGAGGTAAAGGAAGAAGCAATAATGAAAATTATAGAACAGGGATGTTAAGCTCTGTGAACTCTCATCTTGAATATGACACTGTTAAATGGCTCCTCTTTTTCCAGTTCCCCTTGATTTTTCATGGGGGAACCAACTTTTCCTGTGGCACCCCAAACACACCGATCGCAAAATGACACCTCTAGGTGTAAATCAGAAATTAACTTTTGTCCTTTATTGATTATTACAGTGCAACCTGTAAGCATGGGGAAAAACCGAGGCCAGAGCTTGAATCTCTATGGTCAGTTAGATCTACATCATATAAAGGTACTGGGGTTGGTTGGGGTGTGTGTAGGTGGAGAGGACTCACAAGAACAAAAAGTATTTCCCGTCCTGACAAACTCACAAGGTGCGGTGTGGGGTCTTGCGCACAAGAGCACTCAGCTGTAACTGCCACCCAGAGCCTCTTGGTGCAGGAGGTAGGTGGCTGGGAGCTGGGGTGACCAGTGTGCTTGGCAAGGGCTTGGCTGGGGATGGAAGCCTGGGAGGTTCTGTGTAATCAAACACCAAGATTTAAGATCACTTAGAACCATGCAAACCAAGGGAAGGAAAGGGGAAAGCATTCCCAAATATGAGTAATTTCTTGCAGATGGGAGTCATGGAGCCCAGTGGTCCTCCCCATGGATACTTCCTCAACAGAAGCACAGAGCTGACCCCTCTTTGTCTCCAGGGCCTGATCTCTGAGGTGTCTTCAAATAATGTTCCTTCAGGAAGTGCTTTATCTTAGAGTTTCATAAGTTACCACTGGTTTTCAGGACCTGAAGACCTAGTGAAGTTCAGCCATTCTGATTGTTTTAAAATAAGCTGTGTGAACCCTCTTCAGCTTGCCAAAAAGAAGAAACAGTTGTTTCAAAATGATGGTTTTTAGTATTTGAAGGCATCTCAACATCGTCATAGTCATCTTCAGGTTCAATGTAGCTCGGGATAGAAACATTCTTCTTATGTTTAACTTTGTTTACCAATGAGTAGGTATCTGGTGGCTGACTTGGGGTTTCCTGTGGGGCTAGAATACACAAAAAGGTGGTTATATGCCAGGCATAGTGGCTCACTCCTGTGATCATTTTGACAAGTGAAGGTGGGAAGATTGTTTGAGGCCAGGAGTTTGACACCAGCCTGGACAACACAGTGAGACTTTGTCTCTACGGAAAAAATTAAAAATGTTCCCACTGAACGGGCATGCTGCAGGGGTGTTTGGCATACCTTTTAAGTGTGGGACAGAACTGCAAGAAGGATTCTACCTTACAAATTAAAGTATTTTTACCTGGTTGTTTGTACCATCACATTAACCTGAAATAAAATAAATATATAAATAATTAAAAAATATGTAATGCTTAAAAAACAAAACAAAACAAAACTTAAGCCAGGGGTAAGGTTCACACCGGTAATCCTAGCACTCTTGGAGCATGAGGCAGGAGGATAACTTGAGCTCAGGAGTTCAAAACCAACCTGAGCAAGAGGGAGACCCTTGTCTCTACTACAATAGAAAAAAAAACTAACTGGGCATTGTGACAGGCACCTGTACTCCCATCTACACGGAGGCTGAGGCAAGAAAATCATCCGAGTCCAAGAGAATGAGGTTGCTGTGACCTATGATGATCCCATGGCATTCCACTCAGGGCAACAGAGAAAGACTCTGCCTCAGGAAAAAAAAGAAAAAAAAGAAAAGAAAAGAAAAATTAGCCAGACACAGTGGTACATGCCTATAGTCCTAGCTACCTGGAGGCTGAGGCAGGAGGATTACTTGAGCCCAGGATTTTCAGGTTACTGTGAGCTACCATGACACCACTGTACTCTCCCAAAACTGACATAGAGAGACTCTATCTCAAATACAAAATAAAATAAAATGAAAATTTAAAAATAGGGTGGTGCCTGTGGCTCAAAGGAGTAGGACACTGGCCCCATATGCCAGAGGTGGTGTGTTCAAACCCAGCCATGGCCAAAAAAAATTTAAAAATAGAAAAATTTAGCCCAGCATGGTGATGGATGCCTGTAGTCTCAGCTACTTGGACAGCTGAGGCAGCAGGATCTTTTGAGCCCAGGAGATAAAGGTTGCAATGAATTATGATCACACCACTGCACTCCAGTCTGGGCAACCGAGCAAGACCCTGTTTCAAAAAAAGGAAAAGGAAAAAGAAAGAAAAAAACCTTAGATGCAAAGCTACCATGTGTTTTATATATTCTTGGCCGAGTAGCTCAAGATGAGTTTCACGTTTCAGTGATCTTCATATGTCCTACTGGGCCAGATCCCCATTTTACAAGCGAGACTTAGACACAGACATGACACAGACTCAGGATCATCCAAGTGAGTAAATGGCAAATGTGAGTCAGACAGCTTGACTCCCTGTCTCTCTGCTTAAGAATGCATTACAGGAGAGCCATGAAGCAAAACTTAGAAAAGGAACCAGAGTCGGTAGTCAGATGAGTAGTATCATGTCCTCAGCCCTAATTCTCACAAGGAAGTGATACAAACCATATTTCCTTTTTGGCACATGGACTTGGAGTGTCATGCACATGGCGCTCCCAATGACTTACACTGTTTTCCAGGATTCCCCATAATTGCTCACACACAGAGATGGTCTCTACTAAGAAAGAAGGGGACAGTGGTGCAAAATTGTGCAGAATGTGTTCATAGCAAAAGGAAGGATGATGAAACAGCTCAGCGCCACCTTTGATGGGGATTGGGAGCGTCTCTACCACAGTCTTATCTTTTCCCAGGAGAAGCTGAAATATATGTACTGCCACCATTTCATTTCCTGTAGAACTCTGCAGTTAAACAGATCTGAGTTCATATAAAGGCTTCAGCAGTTACTAGCTGTGTGACCACGGTTAAGTAACTTAACTTCTCTGTTCCTCATTGTCCTCATCTGTCAAAGGGGAATAAAAATGTACTTGCCCATGCCGGGCATGGTGGGTCATGCCTATAATCCTAGCACTTTGGGAGGCTGAGGTAGGTGAATCACCTGAGCTCAGGAGTTTGAGACCAGACTGAGAAAGAGCAAGAATCCATCTTTAAAAAACAGCCAGGTGTTGTGGTGGGTGCCTGTAGTCCCAGCTACTCTGGAGACTGAGACAAGAGGATCACATGACCCCAAGAGTCTGAGGTTGTTATGAGCTATGATGTCACAGCACTCTATCCAGAGTGACAAAGTGAGACTCTGAAAAAAAAATGTATCTGCCTCATAAAGTTGTTGTTGTAAGGATTAAATGAGATCATTCCCACAAAGTTCCTAGTACAGGGCCTGAAACACAGTGCATGCTTAGTAAATGATAGTTAATATTGTTTATTCATTCAATCAAATATTTTCTCTTAAGTACCTACTAAGCCCCAGGCACTGTTCTAGCTGGTGAGTGAACAGTGAAGACAAGATAGGTTCCGGTTTTCCTACAGTTTATCTTCTAGTGGAGGAGATAGGTAATAAACAAACGAACAATAACTTAACAAGAAAATTTTGGTTCACTGCTATCAATTTCATAAAGGAAATTAGCAGAGCTACTTTAAATAATGTGGTCCTGGAGAGCCTCTTTGAGATGGTGGCTTTTGAGCTGAACCTGAAGGATGAGGAAAGCCAGCTATGCAAAGAAGACCTTAAGAAAGGAGATTCGAGTCAGAAAACTAGGCAGAGTTTTTCTGATAGGATATGAGAGGCCCAGCGACACCCACAGCTTCCTTTTTGCTCAACATTGGTATTTATTCTACCCCTTTTAGACTTTTTATTCTCATTTAAACAGGATGCTGGTTCTACAAATCTTAGTGTTCCAGCCTGGGTGTTTGTATCTCTTCCAGATTCATATACTGAAGCCCTGACCTTTCATGTGGCTATATTTGGCCATAAGGATGGGACCCTGATCCAATAGGATTAGTGTCCTTGTAAGAAGAAACACCAGAGAACTGAAAAGCCATGTGAGGAAGCAGTGAGAAGGCAACTGTCTCTGCAAGTGAGGAAAAAAGCCCTCACCAGAAACCAAATCAACCAGCACCCTGACCTCAGGCTTCCAGTCTCTGGAACCTTGAGAAAATAAATCCCTGTTGTGTAAGCCACTTAGCTGATAGTATTTTTGTTATAGCATCCTGAGCTGACTGAGACACCTAGATAAATGTGTTCTCCTACCCTAAATGAAACTGCTACCAGCAAAATAAACTTACAGGAGTCTTGTGAAGGAAGCAAATCCCGGGGTGGCAGAGGGGGTAAATGAACTGGCGAATGATTGTGAACATTCCTAGAGAGAGAGAAAGAGGGAGTCAGTTTAATTTGGACCATGCCTTTTGTCAGCAGGCTTAAAAGAAAATGCTAAGGAAAGTATGGGTTGAAATCTTGGTCCATACACATTGAGAAAAATTTCCTTTCCTTTCTAGGTCCTCCATCCTGTTTGTAACTGGCACAGTAAAGAGACTGTTTCCTCTAATCCAGGGAAGGACTGAGGTTGAATGAAGGGAGTTGAAGTGTTAAAATCCAGAGCATGGATCCCACCTTCCTGTGTTCACCTGAGCAGGATTAGGAGACGGAGGTAGGTACCAGTTGTACTTCTATTTGCAAAACAGATGCACTCCTAAAGCTTCATACTCACAGACCCCAAGACAGCAATCCTTCTACTGGGTCTGTACCCTGCTGAAATGCTTGAATATGTTCACCAAAACACACGTACTAGAATAGCAATCCCCTACCTTTTTAGCACCAGGGACCAGTTTTATGGAAGAAAACAATCTTTCCAAAGACTGGGGTTGGGGGATTAGATCCTCATAAGGAGCACACAACCTAGATTGCTCACATGCACAGTTTATAGTGGGCTTTGTGCTCCTATGAGAATCTAATGTTGCTGTTGACATAGGAGGAGGCGGAGCTCTGGCTGTGATGTGAGCAATGGGGATGGCTGTAAACACAGATGAAGCTTCACTCACTCGTCCACCACTTGCCTCCTGCTGCACAGCTCAGTTCCCAACAGGCCATGGACTCATGAACCAGCGTTTGTCCTCAGTCTGGGGGTTGAGGACTGCAGTACTAGAATGTTCTTAGCCACACTATTCCTAACAGCCCCGAACTGGACACTACCTGTGTTAGTCTGAGTTCTCCAGACAGACAGAGACACATAAAAAATTAACCATCCCACTACCGAAATGCCCAGCAGCAGCAGAATGGGAATTAATTATGGTATACTCCCACAGTGGAATTCTCTATACAAGAGCAGCAGGATGAACAATTTACTACTACGCACAATGAATCTTATAAAAATAATATGAAGCAAAATAAGCCAAACACCAAATAGTACACACTGTATGGTTTCAGTCATATAAAGCATAAAGAGAAGAAAAAACTAACTTATACTACTACATAAAATGGTTACCTTAGGGGTATCATGGCTGAAAGGCAGTCTAAGGTAAGCATCTGAAGTGTTGTTCATATCCTGTTTCTTTTCTTTCTTTCTTTTTCTTTTTCTTTGTTTTTTTTTTTT
>CAUYQV010102326.1:0-20369 GCA_963574575.1 Galagoides demidoff
CCTTACCATTATTTGGACCTAAATTTAGTGCAATATTTTCTAGAAACCAAGGGCAAACAGGAAGTCTCTATTAGTTAACAAGAGTTACAATATTTGCTGGATACAAACAGATCAGTTGCTCAGAGAGAATTATAACTATTCTTTGTACTAGAATTAGGGACTTTGTAAAGAAAACACTTCAAGGTTTAATCAAAAGAATTCTGCAAATTCAGCACATTCATACAAATCTTTCTCCTCATGTTGTTGATAAAAGTTGAAATTATCATACTTAAGCATAATTGATCACAATAAAGATGTGTGTGTAGGAAGGGCATGGTTATAATTCAGTACTAATTATGTGTTCAGCTCTTGGCTGACCTTGAAGAGGCTGAATTCCCAGTACCCAATCCATTGCTCTGACAGTAGCAGATGCCAACAAAGCTTTGTTGAAGGTGATACTCCTTCTTCAGAGGGAGAACACATATTAAAAGACCCATCTGAATGGTTTTTCTACAGAGCTCACACTAGCTTATTCCACAGGCCACTTCAAAGCTGCTTCCCTAGATCCTAAACCTACGGGAATGGAACAAAATTGTCTGCTAAACAAGATGGTGAGCCCATATGTAACAATCTAAATATCCAAGGCACAGGTTGACTTTTCAAATATATTTTTTAAATGTCTATAGACTTACCCCTCAAGCCTTAGTGCTGTCTATTGTGGATTGATGTAATATTTATATAAGGTCAGAACCTAAACAGAAGGCACTGAGACTCAGAATGGTGAACACATTGACCCGTTCATTGAGTTAGTGAGTGGCAGTGCTCGGACTTGGACCCAGATCTGTCTGACCTTATGTGTCATGATCTTAACTACTGTGCTATGTGGAGAAAGACCCTGCTGGACTTGAACTTCATGCTTTCCCCTGCAAAGAAAGAGCAGGAAAGGCCACTGCAGATGGACAGAGCCATTAAAACTTCACAGTCAGTCATTCTGGAAATTCAGGTATTTAAAATCTGTTTTGATGCTCCCAGGTCTCCAACTTCATTTCTGCCGTAGTGGGAGCTGGCCTTTCTCTGTGCCAGCCTTTGTGTCCGGCTTCAAGGGCAGCATGTCTGACGCGCCTTTTGAATCCCAGGGACGCTGACTTTCACAGGAGGCCTTACACGCTTTCATTTATTTTGTGTGCTCTCAGGTGGAAGAGAAGTTGATAGCCCGGTCCTCAGTTTTCTCTCCGGGGATTATAGGTGTTGAACTACTTTCATCTTTCTTCATCTGTATATTTTTTTTAACTGATAACAGATCAAAAAGGCTCTGTGTTCTGTATCCTCCTCTCTCCCAATCATCCCCTCTCATTCTAAGTGAAATGTTAGTTGGAAAATCGCACTCCTACGGTGGTGGTTAGATAATTGACATTCATTGTAGCAGGGAGAAAATCCGTTTGGAAGGCTTATTTCTCTGCCAATTCCTTACTAGGATTTTGACCCTGGGTCTTCACTCGTCAAGGGGGGAGGAGTCGAAGAAGGGAACAGGGATCCCTGGAATGTCCCAGAGCGAAACGATGACATCCCAACTCTGGACTTCTGATAAGTTCTGTTTTCCTTGCAGGCACCCCTCTCCTTCGCTGCCGTTTAGATGTTCTGTTTGATGTCAAGGGCTCCTACAAAGCATCCTTAGCAAGCACTATTTGAGGTTTCTATGTTCAGTGTTCATATTCACGTGAGGGCTTGTCAAACATCCCCCTTTTTAAAAACCCTCTGAGCGGCTGACAGCCTCATCTGCCTCTTCTTCATGTTTCCCGCAGGATTTTCTCAGGCAGACACTTCAACAGGATGCATTTGTCAATGAAGATGATCTATCCCCTTTTTTGTGTGTGAGAAACTTGGCTTAAAAGAATATGTTCTCCTCTGACAAGCATAAGACTGGCATTAGCCAGAAAGAGACAGTGTAATTTTAAAGTCTAATTTTCTGATTCGTTGAATATAGTAGACACGGACTGGGGCACAGATGCATGATGTTAAAAGATTTGGAGGAAGATGAAAGGTAAAAAGACAATGTTAATATTCTCTGTGTTTATATATGATGGCCCTGGGATGGTAAAAGGATCATAAAAAGAAAAGAAATAGGCAAAAGAGGTAAAATGGAAGCTAAGTTTACAAACCCTGTGAAGTAGAAGTATTAGTTTCTGCTCCCCAAATTCAATTTTGTTTTGTCTATAATCAAGATTCATAAAAATAATGATAAATTTCTGTGACTATAATGGGTTCTATGAATTTTAATAAAGGAAAAATATTTGTGTCACTAGGGACAGAAATAATATAGAATAATAATATTAAAACCTATAATATGTAATAGAAAGCCATTAATATATGAAAAGACTTTCTGACATTTTTACTCCTTTATAAGCTTACCTTTTCAAAGTTAGCAACCAAGAATCTGACTTATTTAAGTATGTTAAAGTAAGATTTTAAAATTATCCAGAAAAAGGAACTTTCTCACTAATCTGCATTTGCCTTTTAATCATCAACTTTTTATCAAATATAATTACTCAGTTAATTATTTAGACTGTTAAAATTCCTTGAAATCGTTCTAGAGGTGCTGAGGCAAACAGAACTTTTTAAATGTACATGTATGACATTCAATTTAAAAATTACCAGATAGATCTAGGGACAGGGTAAAGAGAAAAAATAGATAGTGGAAAAGAAGTTATCTAACACAACCAGATATGGAAATTACTAGACATGGAGTCTGAGATAACTGGTTAATATGTTTAAGAAAACACATGTTAAACTGAAATAATTCATCAGAGAATTGGAACATGTGAAGCCTAATAGCATAGAAAATCTAAAACTTAAAAATTACATCGATGGGAAGCTGAAAGTCAATGTATAGATTTATCACAACTGATAAGATACAATTAAGGAAAAATAATTGATGCCCTGGAGGATATGTCAATAGGAAATATTCAGACTGAAGTGTAAAAACTAAAATAATGGAAAATACTTATAAAAAGAAACAAAGTATGTATGGACATAGTGATGTAAATATCTTTGGAGTTCCAGATGCAGGGGGAGGGGAGGGAGAAAGTTTGTGGAAAAACATTACTTAAAGGGAGAATGAGTGAGAAGTCTTCAAATGGGCAGAAGGAGTTAGGCAGGATTCAAGAAGGGCTATGAACACCAAGCAGAATAAATAGTCAGAATGATAAAAATTAAAAAGAAAGATACAAGCTTATGACACACAACAAATCAGCAAAAAAGTCTAATGTCGCTAGAGAAATATAAGTCTGTAACCTTGCAGAATTAAATCTCTCATGACATCTTTAAAACACCAAAGAAAAATCACCATCAACCTAAAAATATTATACCCTGTGAAACCATCTTTCAAAAAATGAAGCAATCAAAACCTAAAAGAAATTAAAGGCCAAAGGGAGTTTTACTGTAGAAAGAAAATAATCTTAAAGCTCAGAATTAAACAAAATAAAAAATCATAGAAAGTGTAAATCTCTGAGTAAATATACAAGACCGTTTGCTGGTTACAGGATAATAATAAACCTTGCACAGTTCAATACGTATAGAATTAAAATTCATGGCAACATTAGCATAGAGGATGAGGAAGGAATAAATGGACTTTAAGGTTCAAAGGTCCAAGCATTGTTAGAAAGTATAAAATACTAATATAAATACTAAATGCTAATATAAATATAAAATACTAATTTATATTTAGCATCAATAAGTTAAGGATGAATATTATAATCTTTAAATTAAAATTTAAAAAGGGGTCCTCAAACTTTTTAAACAGGCGGCCAGTTCACTATCCCTCAGAATGCTAGAGAGCTGGACTGCCGGCCCCGGGACGAGTCAGCTGCTAAGCGGGACAGGTAGCGGCTGCAAAAACACCTGGTGGGCTGGATAAATGTCCTAGGTGGGCAGCATGTGGCCCGTGGGCCGTAGTTTGAGGATGCCTGCTTTAGATAATACCAATAGAACAACAGAATGTATAACTAAAAAGATAGAATAAAAATAAATAGAATAATAAAAAATATTTGAAGATCCCTGGTCCATCTATAATAAGGTAATTAGAATAATACTTATCCTCTGACCATAAAATACTATTACAGCTATGCAAACATAGAAAACAAGTCTTTTCTTATAATGGATGGCAGACCATGCAGTGCTATACATTTTTGAAGGATGGACAGGACCCAGCATAAGCCCATATTCTCCCAGGATTTCCTTCTACAAGTACTTCTGAATATAGCTGAGGAAAATATAGCCGAAAGACTGAGTGATAGTACCGCCGGGTGAAAGAAACAGAAATATGATTTCGCACTTTTGAAGTAGGTATAATTTAGACAACAGGGTAACACAGAGGGAGGAGCCATGGAAAACGGATTCCCAGATTTTCCACACAGATTAAAATTTTCCTGGTGTCTCGTTTTCCTCTCCTCAGCTACAGATGTGCAGGGTGAAAGAGGAAAGTATTTCACAAAATACCATTAAATATTGCCAATATTATGAGTCATCGGGAAATGCAAATTAAAATCACAATGAAATCAAAGACTTCCTCAGGATATCTAAAATTCAAAAAGACGAAGACAAAGCATTGGTGAAGATTTCAGACACCTGGAACTCTCATACCCTGCTGGTGGATGGGTAAACTGGTCCAACCGGTTTGGAAAAATATTGAGCAGTTTTCACTAAATCTCAACATATGCGTAGACTATAGCACAGAAATTCCACTCCTAATGATCTATTCAACAGAAAAGCATGCATGTTCACCATAAACAATGTACATGCATATGTGGATCACTACAAGAGTTTTAAGACAGGTGGTGTCAGAGTCCATTACTTCACTTCAGGAAACACAGGAGACAGAGCCCTTTCTGATTCACCTGTGCGAGTGTCAACTTGCTCAGCTTATCCATTGCTGGAGGGATTCCTTTGTTTCCATGTACATTAATTTTACATTTCTTTATTTTTGTATATCTCAAAACTTTCATAATGACCCACATATTTATAACAAGCATTATTTATAAAATCCACTCTGTAAACAACCTAAGCCTCCATCAGTGACAACATGGACAAATGTGTCATAGTTCAATCTGGCAATGGAATAGTACTCAGCAATATGTGAGGATAGGAGTGAGGCTAGTCTTTGCCCACTTTTTGACTTTATTTTATTATTTATTTATTTATTTATTTTTGCAGTTTTTGACCAAGGCTGGGTTTGAACCCAACACCTACGATATATGGGGCTAGTGCCTCCTTTGAGCCACAGGTGCTGCCTCCACTTTGGATTTATATAAATGGGATCACAAAACGTGTATGCTGTGTGCCAATTCTTTTTTACTCAATACAGTGTTTGGGAGACTCATTATTGCTGTTGCATATAGAAATGATGTTAGGGCAGTGCCTGTGGCTCAACAGAGTAGGGTGCTGGCCCCATATGCCGGAGGTGGTGGGTTCAAACCCAACCCCGGCCAAAATCTGAAAAAAAAAAAAAGAAATGATGAATTTTCTGTCATTGCTAAATAGTGTATTTTTGTGTACATTCCCATAAGAGGGATATGTATATATATGTATATATGAGTATATATGTATCTGTACGTATATGTGTAAGGATTATGTAATATGTATATATGCATATAGTAATGTTCTCTATACATATCTGTGTAGAAATATACTATACACATCTGTGTTCTTTTCTATATGCATTTATATAATATGCACATGAAAGTAAAATGTGAATTTGTGTATAGATTATGTATAAAAAACATTTTAAAAGGTAGTGTATTCTTATTCTGGGGTTCAAATTAAATAACATATTGGGCCAGAAGAGCTATGACTGGGCAACTAAGAGTTTATTGCCCATGAATGAACCAGTTACATCCAGTTAGGTTTGTTCTCCAGTAAAGCCCGCCCTCACTGCATCTGAGGACCACCCTCGCTGCATCTGAGGACCGCCCTCGCATGCCTGGCTCCTTTCGCAGTAAGGAGGACGGGATTCTGTTCTGGGGGATGCACTTCCCTTTTTCCCTGTTTCCTAGATTTCCTTTTTATTCCCTTTCATTACCTAGCCTGCATCCAATTCATTGGAAATTTTGCCAGTCATATGTACATGATGTCTTGAACATGACTACTTCCCACTCGCCCACAGCCCCAGCCCAGTCATTAACTGTGAGGACAGCAGAGCCTAGGACAACACAGGGACAGGCCATGAACACCAGGGCTCAGCACCACCCCAGCCTGAGCAAGTGAGTGGAGAGCATGATAGGGTGACCCGATCGGGTGGCCTGACAGGAGTCGGACCTTGTGTTGAGAAATTCAGCCAACTTGGGGCAATCACTTTCGGAAAAGAAGACTGAAAAATAAATGTGCTGAACTTACTGACTTTCCTGCCTCAGTTCTTTGCTCAGGCTCTGTGTGGCTGAGTCCTCTGGAGGTGGGCTGTCAAGAAGCGTATTGACCAGGTCACCCAGGGTATGCAGGCCAGGCACAGGGTAAAGAGGGTGAGGTGGGGAGATGTGTCTCTTGTGAGACCTCTCAAATCCACTCATTCCCTTTTGTTCTGTTTTCCACAAAGCAGCTGGAGTAATTCTCCCAAACACTAAGCAGATCATGCCAGTGCCTTCCTGCAAAGCTTCCAGTGCCTTCTAATTTCAAGCACAACAAAATCTAAAGTCCTTTCAGTGGGTGAGAAAGCCCTAAGGGGCCCGGCCCCATCAATGCTTGCTTGGCTTCACCTCCTGGTCACTCACATGACCTCTTTTCTGCTCCTTGAACACATCGAGTGTACTTCTGGTGCAGCAAACCTGTAATTTCTACTCTGTCCCTAGAATTCTCCCCTTACCCCCCAGACATACTCATGGCTTATTCCTTCACCTACTTCAGTCCTCTGCCCACATCACCTGTTTAAAGACACTTCACTCGTCTAAATAAAATCGCATGTCAGCATCACTCTGTACTCTGATGCTGCTTTGTTTTTTTCTATAATTTAACTGTTTCTGGTGTGAATTTCATATTTATTTGTTACCTTATCCACCACTATAGAACGCAAGTTCTAGTTCAGAAGAGATTTATTTTTCCTCTGCTCTATCCCTAGGTCCTAGATCAGTGACTCTCACACCCAGACACTTGTATTAGGGTGGAGAAGTAAACTGCTATCAGGAACAATCCTGAATTAACACAATGAAACTTATTTCTTGCTCATATCACAGTGAAGTGCAGGTGATGTCTTAGTCCATTTTGTGTTGCTATTGCAGACCACCTGAGACTGTGAAATTTATAAAGAACTGGAATTTATTTTCCTATGGTTCTGGAGGATGGGAAGTCCAAGATCATGATGCTAGTGTTGACGTCCAATGGGAGGCCTTCCGGCTGTATCCTCACATGGCAGAGGGTGAAAGGGCAAGACAGAAAGCTGGCCAGATGCTGTGTGAAGCCTCTTGTACAATGGCCTTAATTCCAGTAACAAGGGAAGAGTCCCAGTGGCCTAATAACCTCCTAAAGTCCCCATCTCTTATAGCATCATATTGGAAACACCTAAATTTTGCAGGGGACAGATCAAACTGTACCAAATGATTACACACTAAGGTAGTCTGACTGCTAAATGGAAAACAATAAGATATACAAATATATACAAACTATTAAAATGGCTCATATGCTTCTAAGAAATTTCTACTACACAAAACTCTAGCTATCTCCCACTTTATTTGTACCTATTATTTTTTATAAATGATCAATATTTTCTCTAATCTCAAAACACAAGAGAGACAGAATGCATGCAAAAGCATATTTATATATAAGCTTACATTAATATATTCAATCTTCCTTGTTTTAATCAACTATATTGACAAGAAGGGAAGAGCCATAATTCTCCAACTGTATCTTCAAATGTTTATTTCTTTTACATCTTTTTGGGAACCAACCGTCATTTTTGCCCTTCCTTATGTATGTTACTGAAGAGCCCCTGATATTTCTGGAGTTCATGTTTCATATAACATATATTTCAATCAGTACTACATCTAACTGTGGGTCTTTCAGTTTGATTTACTTTATTGATCTCAATTTTCTGCACTGTCATATGTCAGTCAATCCCAGCATCTAGGCTCCTTTAAAAAAACTCATTTACTTTTTGCAGTATAAGCAATGTTTTCATGAGAATAAGCAATTTTCTGTAACACACAGTAGAACAAATAAATGGATACATTTAAAGGAATAATGCTCTTGATGAAGGGACCAATCACTACTTTTATTTCTCTGCATTAAGAGGTGTAATGTAAATGGTCCCCAAGTCTTAAATAAGTAAGTAGGTAAGAACCTGTATAACAAGCACAGGATAGGTTGTCAGGAGGCACAAGACAAAAATCTCTGCTCTTAAGGAACTTAACTTTATGAAGGGTGACTCTTTTTTAAACAAATAAACAATAGAACCACTGTTTGTATTTTTGAACACAACGAGTATGTGGTAAACTCCTATTCCTGTTGTAATCTCCTAGATAACCTTAAAGCTTTATTATTTTTCAGTCAATTCTTTCAACTTAATGGCTCTGGGAGTCCTCTACCTACTCATGGAAGCTTTTTTCAGTTTTCTTCTTTTGCAGAGGGTTTTTCTAAGCAGTAATGCAATTTTCGATTTTCTTACTACAAGTCTGGTTTAACTAAACATACTGAATTTTACATTGGTAATTTTGTGAGTGCACCTTCAGGATGCATTTCTCAGAAAACAAAATAACTATATCTACACATGCATTGTTTTCAAAACAAGAAAATTTAGGCATCTTCATGCATTATACCCCAGCATCTTCAGAGAGCTCACAAAGTACAAATATCACTGAAGTACAGAGACTTCTTGACTTACAATGAAGTCATGTCCTGCAAAAATCAAAGTTGAAAAACAACTTAAGTCAAAAATAATTTTAATACACTTAACCAATCAAACTTCATACCTTGACCTTGCCTACCTTAAATGTCCTCCAAACACATGCATTAGCCTCCAGTTGGGAAAAATCATGTAACATGATTATGTTAATAGCTCATGTAATTTATGGACTGTGCTACTGAAAATGGAGAACAGAGTGTTTACATGGTACTTCAGGTACATTTTCTACTGAGTGTGTACCTCTTTTGCATCATTATAAAGTTGAAAAGTCATAGGTGGAGCCATCATGAATCGAGGAATGTCTGTATACCATAGACCATAGAAAATGCAGCAAATGGTCTCTAGGCCCTTAGTGATTTTTCAAATATAACACTATATTTATTTATGATATTAAAATGAATTTTATTTCTAGGCTAAAAGCTATTATTTATATAGTTTTGGATGACATAAGTATGTCTATATCTGCAGTGGAGCTCAGTTGTCATTGACCTTGAGGATTTCTGTGAGTGAAACAAGAAGGAGCCACTGGAGTCACATGGAGGGTGGATCCTGGGCAACTCTTTGATTTCTTATATTACCTAAATGATCTGATCTCACAGCCCAGCTGCAACAACTCCAAAAACAGAGACATTATACTTGGCTTTCAGGAGACTCTACTTGCCAGGAAAAATAGTCTAACACTTCCTCTGGGGTAGAAGCAAAGAGCATTTTTTTTTCCAGTTCAACATTAGACAGTTTTTATTAAAAGAGAATTACAGCTGAACAGTCAATGTTTCATAAAAGCAGGGTTTGTTTTTGTTTTTTTAAAAAGCAGGTTTATTTTTCTTATCTTTGAGGATGTTTCAGTGAAATAGAGAAAAAAAATGAGGAATTTTGAATATCACTGTCTAAGTAAGACAACTTAAACTGAGCAAATTATGTCCTGCAGCAGCTCCCGTTGCCAAGCCCATAAGGGCTCACCATCACTGCCATAGCGGAGTTTAGTAATTTATCAACTGTTTCTTTTATCCATAAACATGGTCATGAGAGTTCATAAATAACACTAAAAGTTTTATGGGAGAAATATGTACCTTGTCCATGATGAGTTACTGAGAGAGAAATCTTATGTAACAGCAGCCATGGGAAGTGGACATCATGTTCTACAGCAGAGACACCTTGGCATGCTCTGCGGGGGCCGTGCAGAAGCCAGGATGGGAGGTTTGCAGGTGACTGATGTCTCGCACAGCTGCTAGTCGGCTTTATCACATCCTGAGCTCCTGCCTGGTCTTGGCCCCTTAGTTCTCCAAATGGAAATGCGTATCTGAATGGCGGTGTCTGCATTCTCTCAAAGCACTCAGTTTTTTCTGGTTCCTTCAATCTTCTCATGATCTCACCTTTATTCTTCCTAATTATCCTCAAGTTGGGGAGTGTCCACTACCAATTTGACCAAACCCAGTTTCACGTTGTTTTGTAACTTTTCCCTTTACGCATAATATTAGAGAGCTGAATTTCTCAAATAGTATTTCTACCCTTTGGAGTCAAGGCCAAACAAAACTGCAAAGTGAGAGACGTTTATCTCCAGGGCCCCGCAGTCCTGTCTCCATCTCTCCTCCTTCCATTTGGGTAACAGTTAAACCTCACACTGTCTGTCTTCTGTCTTCCCAGTAGATTCCTACTTCACAGCTGCAATTATTAGCCCCATTTTGATTTTTACTGATTGGGAAATAAGTAGGAAATAGCACATGTCTTGAATCCCAGATTTCATCCCCATTATGCTGAAGCTTCTCTCTTCTAGATCCTCTGGTCTTGATGGTCCCCTGCTCTGTGCCACTGCCCTGCCTTCTCAGATGGTAGCTGAGGTGCTTTTCCACCCTGATGTCTGTGCTAAGATGCCAATTTGCCTAATCTGTGTAATACCAGGTCATTGGCACCATAGTAAGTGATCTGAGAAACCATTCCAAGTACAAATACACAGTCACATCCCAAATGGGGCATGGGGCTTCTTTATTTGTGTATTTCTTTATATAGGACAACGGAACATAAGAAAACATTAGTGGGGTCCCCCCACTGAATTTGGGGGAATCAGGAACTCCCTAAGACAAATCAGGATTTTAGACTTGTGATACAGACATCTCATTCTCCAAATTTTACTGCAGAAATCTGATGCTGCTTTATGATGATGAACTATCACCTCAAAAAGAAAATTTATTTTTTAAAGTCAATGTCTGTCCTCTATCCTAGTTTCTGTCACATCCATGAGCTACTGAAATTTTGAGAGTCATCGAATGAACTCGAGATACCTCAGCAATGACTCCCGGGCACTGCAACTTTTGCTGGTACTGCTTTGACCTTGTAGTATTTTCTTGCCTGCTGAAGGCTTGAAGCTTTTAAAGTAGCTTCTCAAATTGTGCTGCGTGGTGAAGGATTCTATCCCACCCACCCCCCCCGACCCTGTCAGCACAGCCCTGCATGTAGGTCCTTATGTTCTCACCATGACATGAAGGATTCCGGGGTAAAATATCCTGACACCTTCATCTAGATGATTCAGAATTTTAAAAATCTTATTTTATGATAGGAACACATTATTTTACTAACACACTTTGACAGTAAGTGATCATTACCATTGCTTTATGGTGCATATATCTGCACAGAATCAGAATTATTTACATACTATTCATGGAAATGTGGACTTTTTAAAGTAGAACAATTTTGGGGCTATAAATTATAAGAATTATGCTAAACATAAAGAAAAAAGAATAGTGGTTTCCAAACCTTCCATAATAGTTTGGTTTCCCTTTGTTGATGTGTTGTTTGTCTTGCTTTTGTTTGGGGGAAAAGTCTTAATATTAACTATTGCATATAAAAAACTTTAGGCTCTGTCAAAATTTACAGTGTATAATGCTATCATAAATGCAATTTTCTCAACTTAATATAACAATTTAAAATATAAAACTTACTATTGTTAAAAACAGAGATTTATAGTGGTTTCATTAGAGATTAGTGTATTTATTGATATTCCTGAAAAGGGAAAGGATTCATGTGGATTAAATATGGTCAGATCACACTACATTTCTCCACAACATGGATAATTCTTTATATTTTGTGAGAGGTGAGTTAATATTACAAGTTATGTTTATTTCCCAAGGAAACTGAACAACAAAACAAGGAACATTTTTTCAGGGTTATCAAACCTGTGTCTGTGTGCACCCTTATATGCATCTTTGTGAGGGTTTGTGAGCTCATTATAAACAGAATATAATTATGGTTTATGTTGTGTGCTAGAGACTTTGCCAAACATAAGACTCTGGGAATCTTTTACAATTTCCAAATATTTTTTGTTGTGCATGCTATCATATAATTTTCAAAACACAGTTTTACATGCATTCATATTTATCTTCTATACACTTTCTGGGCTAAGTTATCAGTTCATTAAACTTTAACATATTTTAATCTCATAGCAATTAATGTCTTTAAATTAGTAAAAAAATAAATATTGATAATAACTAGTGGAATAGACCCCAGAGAAGCCAGGCAACAGAAGTGTGGTCCAAAATTTGGATATTATAATAAGTAGTATAGTAAAGTCAAAATTCCTTATACAAATAATGAAATAAGATAGGACTTTCTTTCGGGGAAACCCTACACCAATTTTAGAATATCTTGTGTCTGAATTAACGCTATCCATGTGTGAAATCAATCTATATTCAGATGAAAAAGGTCAATCTGGCTATCTAAAGTAGACTCAGAGAGTTGTTGGGATCTGCTTTCTTTGGGTTGATTCCAGAATGCCTGTCCAATTCTCTATCATTCTGTGTTTTTCTCACAGTCTTTTAATCCCTGTTGTCCAGAAATCTGAATGCTTCTTTGCAGTCACTGTCCTGACAGATAATTCATCAAGTAGCTTGAAGACAAAAGGAGGATGTAATCGTGCTGATCAATAATCAAACCAAAAATCATGTCTACACAAACAGCTTCAGCATCAAGGAAAATCCGCAATGGTGATGAAGATCTGAGCAGTTACCGACGTCTCTGTTCCACTTGGCTGAAAAAGAACTGAAAGACGGTATGAAGAATTAAAGAAGTTCTCACACCCTAGGAAAAATTCTTTTGTTAGCATAGTGATAACAGCACCCAGAACTCATTTTTAGACTCTACCTAACAAAATTAAATATTTTGACCTGGTTGTTTGTACCCTCACATTAACCTGAAATAAAAGGTGGGGGACTCCTTTTTAGCCTGATTAATAAATGACAGCCTTCTACTCATCATAAAAATTAACCACTGGAACTAGTTTTAAATTTGTTTACTTAACCACTGACAGCTCACTTTAGTAAATATGGTTTTTGCCAAGTAAGCAAACAGCAAAAGCCCTTTATTCTGAAAGTTGACCAGTCAGGAAGAGACTCATTCTGACTGCCACACTTCTGAGCGCTAGTCAGTTGACAATAGTTTCATAAATAACTACATATCTACAGTAGTGTTAAATTACTTTTATCTCTGAAAATCTGCTACTCACTTAACTTCATGCTTTTCTAAAACTCTGTATAAGATTGGCATTCTGCTCTGCTTAGAAAAATGATGGTATCTGACCAGCATGGCTCTACCACCTTGAGAAAGCAGTAAATTTAAGGGGGTGTGTGTGTGTGTGTATTTCACCTATTGTACAGCGGCTCCATCTTTTCACTAAGTTTGGTTACCTGTGTACATACATTTATTGTATGTAAATTATACTTCAACTGGAAAAATAATGAGTAATAGGAATAAAACACATATCCAAAACGAGGAGTTGAAAGTGTGGAATACTAACTATGTGGCCTGTCTCACAGTCATATCACTCGCCCCTAAAACACCTAACCACAGAACACAGTTTAGAAACATCTCCTATTAGAGGATAGTGACAGTTTGAGAGTAGGCAATGAAAACTGTAGCCTAAAATCCTACAAGGGATGCTATTTTTGACTAATTTGGAAAGGTTTAAAAAGCATCAAGTAAAATTTCAGAGAGCAATGACATAAATGTTGGGAAAAGGGTCTAATTAAAGCAGCCTAAGATTCCTTAGACCATTCAGGAAGAAAATAGAGATATTGCTTAGTTTCTTAAATTAATCTTCATGTTAAAAAGTACAAGAGTAATCACTAAATAAACAACATATGATGTGCAACTTCTATTCCAACACAGGGAAAAGAAAAGAGTAAATGAAATCTGGATAGTCTAATACAAAGAAGAAAAGAAAACGTCTCATC
Organism: Galagoides demidoff; assembly: GCA_963574575.1. NCBI lineage: Eukaryota > Metazoa > Chordata > Mammalia > Primates > Galagidae > Galagoides > Galagoides demidoff. The sequence continues at coordinate 14,083 of CAUYQV010102326.1, forward strand.
AGTGATGTGCGGGAGGCGGCTCGCACAGGCTCTCAGCCCCTATCCAGAGCTGCGAGGCTTGTCTCATCAACATTTAAAAAAATTTACCACTGTAACCTCGTGCTCTGTAAGTGGAAAACGCAATTACTAATTGCTAAAAATAACAGCAAAGATATAGGTAAGTAATACTAATATCTAACCAAACTGTCATTATGCCAAAAAAGTATTCAGGTAACTATTTAATGATGTCAGATAATATAACAATAATTTCATAGTAAATGCATTACATTGAAAACCCTGCCTATCATTAACAATGAAGTCTAAACATATATAGAGAACAAAAGCAACCAGAATGGGAAAATGGTTCCCATAATAGATTGGGGTATTGTAACAACATACTCTCAGAAGTTGATAGATTAAGCAGATAAAAAAAGACCTTACTAAGTATATAAAAATATTATCCAACACAAATAATAGATCTAAGTAGGACAAACATAGAATACTGAATCCAATAATAGAGTATAAAATAGCCAACATAGAACACAGATTATTTTGTGGCATCCACAAAGCATTTATTAAACAATCATAAAGAAGTTTTAGATAGCAAATAATTGGTATACAAACTCCATTTATTAGTCATACTGTCATAAAAAGAAAAATTAAGAGAAAATATGAAATTATACATTTGGACACAAAATTAATAGTTAGCAGTTTCTTTGGCCTGAAAAGAAATTTTAATTGAAGTTTAAGAAACATTTCAGACTGAACTACATCAAAAGCCCTTTGTCACTCAGTCTAGGGATGCTATTAATCAAGTACCCAGTGAGAAATGTACAGCCTAGAGTATGATCTGTTAGAAAACGAAAAGATTAACAAGTTATCTAAGTGCTCATCTGAAAAGCTGGAAAAAAACCTGAATAAACATAATAGAATTATAAAGAATGGCACTTTCTAGGAAAAAATGAATTGACCAATATTTAGGAAATACAGAATGGATATAAATATCTCTAACAGAATTAAGAAAATCAGTCTTCAAACCATACTCACATACAAAAAAAGAAATAAAAAAATGTAAAAGCAAAAACCAAAATTGTCATTATTTGGATTCGGTGTGATAAATTACATAGAAAATTAATGACTTATACAGCAAGCCAGTAGAGCTAATAATATTTTTGGTGAAATTATTGGTTATATAGTCCTTACAAAAAAGTTTATTGCATATACCAGTGTTGCTGGAATTTCTGTCTGCAGTAGGTCTTGGTCTCAGAGATCTGAAGAGTTTGAAGATTTGGGCCCACAGACCACAGAGATCAGTGATGAGATAGAATTTATTAGACAGAAAGGAATAGGGAAAAAATGAAAGGCGCCAGAACTTCTGCAGAGGAGGGAGACCCACGTGGGAGGTCCCCATAGGAGTCTTTCTTCTAGGGATTTTATACTGTTTGGGGAATTACACTTGGCCAGGACTTGACAGACTTCAATGTTGGTCAGAGACTGAATGAGAGTATTAACAAATGAATGCAATTCCTTCAGCTCCAGGAAAAAGTAGTAGGACACGCACTCCAGAAGGGGCTTAGCTTAGAGGGAAAAACTGCTCCTCTCCTGTTTTTCTTATATTCAAAGAGTACAGTTTGGAGAGAAAAAGTCTGTTTGGTTAGGCCTGAAAAACAGGGCTCCTTGTCCAGCCCTAAATGGGGACACCGTGTATCACCGGCATATATCAGTATGCTACTTATATAAATGTTACAAATATATGAATCAATTACATGTATATATGCATACATGTATAGTTTAGAAATATATAGAAAAAATAACTATCAACATCAAAGCCATGGAAGGAAGGAAATGAAATCAGTGAGAAGCACAAATAGCACCTAACTATGATAATTTATTTTTACCCCCAAATATATAATGAAGACAAAAATTAACAAGTGTTACATTTAGATTTTGGCACGTGATGTTTGTTATAACCCGCATTTTCCAATTGTTAAGAAGATATCCAGATGCATATAGGAGAGGTAAAAAACTCTGAAGTGGACATTGAGAGTGACAGACAACTCTTCTAGGAGCTCAGCTTCAGTGGAACAGTTGTTAGAGAGTGGCACAGGTCAAGGAAACATTTTATAATACGGGAAAAGCCTGAGTATGTTCATATTTAGGGGGCAGGGATCAAGCAGATTTAAAAAACCACTTATGAGACTGGAGAAAAAGAGTGGACTTGATAAACAGGGCCCAGAGGCATTGAGCCCATTGAATCAGGAGCCCCAGCGAGAGAAGAGAACAAAACATCTCTAACAGGAGAGTCTGGAGCAGAGAGAGCATGGCCACTGCTAGGAATTGTTAGTCTGAAATAAAACTCGGTGTAAAAAACCCCTGTGCATAGCACAGCGATATCCTTGCTTTTATAATTCTGGCAAGTTCTGTCTATCCAAGCAACCACAAGCTTTCAGGATGAGCTAGGATCAATGTCCTGAAAGAATAGTCTGTGGATAGACAGCTCAGGGCCCTAAGAGACCACAGAGTGTGTCTCGGGTTTAAGGCAGCGGCAGTTACATCCCTCAGGGCTGACCTTTTTACCCTTGCTCCCTTCGTCCTGATCTTTTTCTAACCCAGCCTTCTTCTAGGAGGAGAAATGCTTAAGATAAAGGGTCTGTATCAGAGACAAAGTCCTCACCCTCAGGTGGTTTATGTACATTGAGGACCTGCAGGTCTGTCTTGGCCTTTCCATGAGCCACAAAAGACATCTCTAAGAAGGGGAGGAGGCATGATGAACCTGTCTGATCTCCTTTCTTATGGACAGCAACTCAGTTTTAAGGATCCCCTTGGCCCAGAAGGGGTCCAGTCAATCATTCTCTTGGGCGGACACTTAAGGTTTTATTTTAGTTCACAGATTTAATGTAAGATCTTAAATTTCCTTCTGGATTCTGAAAGAGATAGGATTATAAATATGAGATTTTTTTCCTTGATCCAAACAAAAAGAGACTAAATAGATTGGAGAGAGGCCACTTAAAGATGAAAATCTTGCAATTACTCTTTTTCAGTCAGGCAAAAGCCATTTCTTTCTTTCTTTTTTTTTTTTTTCTTTAAGACAGAGTCTCACTCTATCACCCTCAGTAGAGTGCTTTAATGTCACAGCTCACAGCAACCTCCAATTCTTGGGCTTAAGTGATTCTCTTGCCTCAGCCTCTCAAGTAGCTGGGTGCCCACCGTGACACCTGGCTATTTTTTGTAGCAGTTGCCACTGCTGTTCTAGCTGGCCAGGGCCGGGTTCGAACCTGCCACTCTCGGTATATGGGGCTGGCATCCTACCCACTGAGCCACAGGTGCTGCCCAGCCATTTCTTTCTTTAAAAAAGTATTGCCTAAGAGTTGAGACTTGAGATACTAGAAGAGTTAGGCAGAGTATCTGACCACTCTGTTCTCCATTTTTTGTCTGTAAATGGGATATTGTGCTAGACGCACTTTAAATTCCCTGTGGTCTCTAAAACCTTACAACTCAGTGATTCCCTGTGAATATTTGCCCCAGTAAAAATGGGGCCAGTTATCCAATACCTTTGAAAGAAAGTTCTTGAGAGAGGAATCTCATAAACTGCCTAGTTAATTTCTCTAATAATAGCCACTGGCTAGATATTAGCAAAAAACATTAAATTAATGCATAGAGCCTTGGGGCTAGAGTATGCTCCTACCAGCCTGCTACCTCCATCTTACAGGTGAGCATAGTCTGGTCCAAGATGGAGTTCATGGCCTGCTGAAAGGCACACAGTTGATGAGTGGTGAACCTTAGCTGCTTCCTCATGGGCTGAGATATTTAAAACTTGCTTCTGATATAATATTTGTTGAAGTAAATCAAATTGCTTTCTAAAAGTCTTGAATGCTTTTGATGAAATTTTTTTTCAGACATTTAAATAGAAAACATATGTTTAACACAAAGACTTAAAGAGGCTTCATCCCAACAGTAGTGTACTGTGTATGCCCAATGTCATTCAGCCACCCAGAGGGAGGGTTTTACCAGTTTATGTCCTATCGCTGGATTGTGTGAAAAACTGACACTGTATTGAAGCTCCCTGCCCATCCTATCTCTAGTGAAATTGTGGTAGAGATACCTTCCTGCAGAAAAGGCTGCAGGTCAGTTCTGTGCATACTTGAGGCATATGGAGTATGTTTGAAGGGCCTTCAAATTTAGAGTTAAGCTTATCAACTACGGGGGGCTCCTGATAGGGAGGCTTGACCATTACTGATTGCTTTGTAAGGCATCATAATTTAAGATAGGTAAATAGAATAATTGATTAATAACTACTGCTTCTTTTTAACCTAGAAGTATGATTAAGGAACTATTTAGATCTTATAATTCTCTGAAATATTTAGATATTTGGGTGATTCTAAAATGCTTTTTCATAGGTCTATTAAAATACTACAAACCATGGGAACAAAGCGGCAGTCTTTAAAGCATGACTCCACCCAGGAAGAAACAAGGGCGCGTTTCCCTTTAAGGATTCTTGTGTTTGTTCCCGGCAGCATTTTAATTTTCTTGTAGCATTACTAACTGCTCTGCCTCGGACACTGTATGGAACGTGAGAAATTCAAGATTTTAATTTTGTTTACAGCAACAAAGGCACTGACCTGAGAGCTTTTGGTAGTCAGGTGGTAAAGAGTAGCCACCCTGAAGATGAAAACACAAATCATCTAAGAAATCACTCTCCCAGGAAAGCTGTAACAAGGCAGTATAAATCCATTGAATGTTGAGTGAAGTTGAGCTTTCAGAGAAAATGAGTGACTCCCACTGTCTGTGGCTGTCGGATTTTGCCGTGCACAGTAACAGCACATCTCAGGAGCCACTATTTATTTTGAAGGATCTACAATATACACATTATAGATGTGCACATTTATTGTAATTTTCCTTCCAGATAGGGAAGTAACTATCTTTGAAAGGGGACGCTTTTTTTTTTAAGCCAAAAAAAATTGCCATATGCACTAGTGTTAGTTCAGAAGTTCCAACCCATTGTAACAGTCGATTTCAATTTCTGTGTGTGTGTGGGAGGAGGGTGCAGAGGCGTTAGCAAGCCTGCCTTTCTTTTTACCTTTTCCTCTACATATTCCCACAAGAGAATTTAAAAAATAAGAAAAATAACATAATCCTTAAGCTAATGAATCTGCCATGGACTGGGACAACCCAGCAAATATTTACCACAATGATATGTTTAAATAACTTCCCACAATGAGTACCACAGAGTTAATGGGATAAAAACCTACACATCTAATATCTGCATAAACATTGTTTTTCATCCTTATTGTCATTTTCGTCATGTCAAGAGTACAGAATGTTAGTGAAGTCCATTCAGAGTGCTGCTCATGTTATTGGCACTATTTTTTCAAAGAAAAGAAAAGAATATAAACTCGGTCTTTCAGAGAAAAAAAGAAGTGTTCTTTTAAGAAATCTCTCATTGAAGCCCACGGTGACCTAAAGTAGGACAAATTTATGGCTAATATTAAAAATTCTGTTTGAAAATATTTTACTTTGCCTCAGTACTAGAAGGTTCACCCCTGTACAGGTTCTCAACTTAATGAAACCTAAGGATGTGTTAGAGGGGCAGAGAAACAGAGAGATCCTGGTCGTTTTCTGTTTTGCCTTTGTAGTTACCAATATCCTATCAAGCCAAAGTGGGACCTTTAACAGGCATCTTCTTCTGCTAACACTAAAGAAATTGCTTCGTGTTTCCATTTGAATCAATCCTGGGCTGTAGGCAAAGAAAAACCACAAGCTCAAAAAGACCACAGACTTTTAAATAATGAAAATGCGGTGTCAGGGATCGTGGGTGCTCGCTGGGCTGTGTCCAGGGTCATTCTCCTGCACACTGATCCTGCCGTTGCATTTGCTGCCGAACCTACATCTGAGATTTCTGGCTCCATAAGCACCACGTGTGCCTGGACTCAGAGTTGGGTCATTCCTTATGTGACTCACTTAAAATCAGGCAAACTCCCCTATGTCGCCGGGTCCTCTATGAAAACTGGAAGTTGTGGGAGGTAGGTTGATCTTTTAGGGGAGCTGCCTCCGTCCAGGGGAAAATGGCAGCAGATGTGCCATCGGGGCGCTCATCAGAGCCCCCCAAGATGAAAGGGGTCCGGAGGCTCCCCAGACAGAGGAAATCACTGGAATGGGGGGAGGCTTCCCAGACAGAGGAAATCACTGGAAGGGGGGGAGGCTCCCCAGAAAGAGGAAATCACTGGAAGGGGGGGAGGCTCCCCAGAAAGAGGAAATCACTGGAAGGGGGGGAGGCTCCCCAGAAAGAGGAAATCACTGGAAGGGGGGGA
>CAUYQV010102328.1:0-10731 GCA_963574575.1 Galagoides demidoff
ATGAATGTTTTAGCTCAGTAACTAAGAAAATGACATGAAGGTTATGTTAACCAGTTTGATGAGAGTATTTCAAAATGTATATGAAAATAGCACACTGTACCCCATGATTGCATTAATGTACATAGTTATGCTATAAGAAATAAAAAAAAATCCAAGTCATGGAAAAAAAAATTTTCAGCATCATGTTTAAGTATATATTTGTATTATGTGGTCCATTCCTACATTGTAGCATCAGACTTGCTTTCTGAGACATGCTTCTTCTAAATCTAACTGGTGTTCACTTATGGAACGCTCTCCTCTATATTGGAGGCTTCTGATTTTAACATACTTGAAAAATACACTTCCTGATGCCTCCTCTCAAACTAGCTCCATTTCTTGGTAGTCAGAGAATTCTTTCTTTGTAGTTTATGAATACTTCACCAAAAAAGAAGTCATTTCAAAATCTCTTTCTTTAACAGAAAATGATTTAGTTTTTCCTCTCTTTGTATTAAAAATTGTAAAGACAGGTACTAGTCCCAGTCACTCTATATGCTTCCCAACATCTTACATTTGGGTTTTCTATATAACAGAAACAAAAAGGGTTTTGTTGAATCAATAAGTGAATGAAGGATTACTTATGATTTAGTATTTGGGGTGAATGAGGACTGTAAAGAGATCTATTTTTTGAATTAGTAAGGACTTAATCACACTTTTGTAAAACTCACATCTCCAGTTACATAAACACAGTAAATATATCATGTGTGTGTGCATGTTTGCACTCATAATAGGTGAGTTATTCACATTTGAGGAGAATTTTTCCAGTGACTGCTCCAATGGACATTATTAATAACATTGAATGTCTTTTTCACACTACTTTTCTCCATTTATTCTTTTCTCCTACATTTTTCTGCTTTATATGATAAAATTATTTCTAGAAATGTACAGCAGAGGAGATTTTTTTGACAACTAGGTGGCAACCTATTTTGAAAATCCACTGTAAGAATAGTGTGTCCACTGTGATAAATTTGGGACATTTATAATCCCCCATTGACCTCTAACGCACATATTACTGCCACTTTGTAGAATTTCTGACTTAGTTTGTATCAGAAGAATAGAGATGGATGTTTTTTCATTGCACTTTTATCCTGAAGACTTTAGAAAGAGAAAGAATAATATCCTAAGTAAAGCTGGTCCAGCAAGATACCCAAAGTAATTTTGCTGTCTCAAGAGTGGAAGATAGTTGTGATAAACACACAACCTTTGAAGCGCTTATCTAAACTCAGCAGAAACCCTACTCTTAGTTCCACCCGTCACTTTCTGTGTGTACTAAGATAGAGGAGCTTGGATGTTAAGAGATTTGAGTAGAGAACAGAGGGTGACAAGACTATGATCTAAATCACTGTATTTAGATTGCTTTGCTTGTCATGACTTTTAATTAATTTCTGTGATGCAAAGGCAAGCTTCATACCTGGACTTTTGGGTAAATACTTTGAGCATAGTTTTCTTAATACTAGGTCACATATTGCACAAAATTAATTTTGAAAAAAATTCTTCATCACTAACAGCTCTAGCAAACAATTTGACTCTAACAGGCTTTGGAATAATAAAATTAAATTGGAGCCAGGTGTGGCGACTTATACCTAAAATCCCAGCACTCTGGGAATTTGGGAAAGGAGGCAGTCTTGAGGTGAGGGGTTGGAGATGAGCCTAGGCAATGTAGTGAGACTTTGACTTTGCAAAAAATAAGAACATTAGCCAAGTGGTGTCAGCAGCCTATAGTCTCAGCTACTTGGGAAACTGAGGTGGGAGGATTGATTGAGCTCAGGAGTTTGAAGCGGCTGTGAGCTGTGATCATGCCAGCCTAGGTGACAGAGCAAGACTCCATCTCCAAAAAAGTTGGAAGCAAAAAGCTCTATTGTTTATTGTGAGTATTTCCTATGTCAGACAAAGTATTGATTAATGCAATCTATGATTACATTACATATTTTATATCAAGATACTATATGTTATTATGTATAAAATCATATTTAAATCTCAGAGGGATAAGAGGAAGTATTCAAATTAACCAATTTTATATGTGAAAATTATTTATATTAATAAATTAAAGTTATATCCCCAAAGAGCTAAATAATATAGACCCAAATCAAAATTTATACTCATGTCAAAGCAAATGGCACACTCCTTAAAAATTAAATTTCTCTTAAATATTTGAAAATTGTCAAGATGTCTCTAAATCCTCTAATGTAAACATTTAAACCTTTGTGAAAACCTTGAGTCCATTCTTCCAAATCCATGAGGATGTGAGAGGAATTGAGTGTATCAGTGATTATCACCCTTTATTATGACATATATATTAGTATTATGTAATTGGCCATTTCATTGCATTGATTATTTCTTTTCCTGTACAAAAGATTTTAAGTTTTATGTGATCCCACTTGCCAATTTTTGTTTTTGTTACCTGTGCTTTTTGTGTGTTTAAGAAATTGTTGCCAAGGCTAATGTCAAGAAAGCTTTGCCCTATGCTTCCTTCTAGGGCTTGACAGTTGTTTTTTTTTTTTTTTCCTAGAAAATATAGGAAGACAGGCAAATTGAAGAATTTAACTTAATAAAATCAAAATTTAAAAATATCAGCTTCTAAAAGAAAATTATCTCTTACTATGGGAGTTTCTGATTATACCTATGTATATAGTTATACATTTATATTATGTGTGTATATACACAAAACAAATCAACAAAAACAATGAAAAACAACAATCCTTGGGGAAGACTGGACAATCTGATTTCCATGAGTTCATTTTTAGACTCAAATATCCAGTTTTACCATAAAATCAAAAGGCATACAAAATGTCTTAGTCTATTTGAACTACTATAACAAAATGCCTTTTACTGGGTAACTTATAAGCAACAGAAATACATTACTCACAGTCTTGAGGCTGTAATTCTAAGATCAAGGTATTGGTAGATTCATTGTTTGTCTTTATGCCTCAGAATGTGCCCTCATGCTGTCTTCACATGGCAGAAGGTGTAAACTAGCTCCCTAGGTTTTATTTATAAGAACACTAATCCCATTTATCAGTATGCAACCCTCACGAACTACTTACTTCCAAACAGTCCCACCTCTTAATAACATTATTTTGGAAGGGAAGCTTCAACATAAGAATTTTAGGAGAGATGCAAACATTCAGATCCTATCACAGAAACTGTCTCTATAAAGACTTTCTGGCACATCTACTAGACAAAAACTGAAAACGTCTGTCTCATAGATGCTCAAACGACTATAAAAAGATATGGAGAAAATCAAGAAGGCAATATATGAACAAAAAAGAACATTAATAAAGTAATATAAAATCTAAAAAGTAACCCAAAGAAAATTTGGGAGTCGAAGAGAACAAGAACTGAAATGAAAAATATTCTGAAGTGATACAAAGGCATGTTTAAGCAGGCAGAAAAACCACTCAGTGAACTTGAAGATATGGCAATGGAAATTATAAAACCTGAGAAAAAAATGGCAAAGAAAAAGTATTTAAGGTAAGTAAACAGACCATGAGGAATCTGGGAAACCATGAGGTAGACCAAGATATATATTGTAAGAATCTTAGAAGAAGGAAAAGGCTGGGCACAGTAGCTCACACCTGTAATCCCAGCACTCTGAGAGGTCAAGGCAGGCTCATCATCTGAGCTCATGAGATCAAGACCAGCCTGAGCTCATGAGATCAAGACCAGCCTGAGCTAGAGCGAGACTCTACCTCTAAAAATAGCCAGGTGTGTGGCAAGAGCCTGTAATCCCAGCTACTCAGAAGACTAAGGCAAGAGAATTGATTGAGCTCAGGAGTCTGAGGTTGCTGTGAGCTATAATGCCATGGCACTCTGCTGAGGGCAACAAAATGAGACTGTCTCAAAAAGAAGGAATATTTGAAACAGTAATGGTGGAAAACTTCCCAAATCTGATGAATGAAAGACATAAATATAAACATCCAAGGAACTTGACAAACTCCAGGTGAGATAAACCACAGAGCCATACTAAAACACATTTAAATCAAACTTTCAAATAATAAAAACAAAGTTTACAGAGAATCTTGAAAACAGCAAAATGGATCCTTAATGAGATCATAAGTAAATTTCTTAAAAGATACTTTGGAGGGCTAAAGACAGTGGAATGATATATTATAAGTGTAAAAAAAAAAAAAAACTCTCAGTGAAGAATCCTGTATCCAGAAACACTATCCCACCTTTCTATCTTTAGAAAATTATTAATTAAACATTCCTAGATAAATAAAACGTGACAAAGATCACTGTACTAGACTAGATCTTTCCTGCAAGAAATGCTAAAGGTAGTCCTGAAGATAACCAAGAAAAAACACTAGACAGTGAAGCAAAGCTGTGTGTCACAATCAAGCTGTCGATAAAGATATATCGACGGGAAATTATAAAAGCTATTATTATGTTAAATAGGGTTTATAACACTACTTTTTGTTTTCTACATGATGTAAGAGACCACTGCATGAAAAACACTTATGTTTTTGAACACATATTCTATAAATTAATAATTTTGTGATATTAAAAATCAAAAAGAGTGATTCTGCAACTATAGAGGAGTAGGGTGTTAGTATATTATTGAAGTTAACATGCTATAAATTAAAATTCGAGTGTTATAATTATAGGATGCTAAATGTAATCTCCATGACAACCACAAAGAAAATAACTGTGAAAAAAAAAAAGAAAATAGCTGTGGACTTTACACCAAAAGAAGTCATAAAGAAGCTTAAACATTTCAACACACACACACACACACACAAATCACTAAACATGAGTGAAGACAACACAGGAAATGCTAATGGCATATGGAAAACACATAGAAAATTAGCAGAAGTAAGCCCTTTCTTATTAGTAATCACTGTACATTCAAGTAGCTTAAAGTATGCAATCAAAACAATAGAGTGAAAAAAATGAATAATAATACATGATTAACAGTATGCTGTCTGTAAAAGACTCATTTTAGAACCAAAGGCAGAAACAGATTGAAAGTGAAAGGATGAAAATGGTTTACATGCAAATAGTACCAAAAAAGTGGGGTTGCCATTCTGCCATCAGACAATATGGATTTTAAATTTAGAAGAAACAGTTATGAGGAAAAGGAGGATATTTTCAAAATCGCAAGAAAGTATAACAATTTTAAAAAATTACTTATCTAAATTTGATTGAAGATAGACCATCAAAATATATGAAAAAAAATAATTCTACATGGGCAGAATTAAAAGGAAAAATAGTTACACAGTAATCATTGCATGTATCAATACCTCGCTCTCAATAATAAATAGAATAATGACAGAAGATAGAAGGAATTAGAGGATGTAAAAAACCACGGTAAGCATTTGGTCTAACAGACATATAGAGAACATCTACTCAACAAGGCGTGCACATTCTTCTCAGGTGCAAATGGAAAACATTGCAGGATGGATGGGTTATCTGTTAAACTACAAATTAAGTCTCAATATATTTTTAAATAGTTAAATACACATAAAGTATCTTATCTGCCCACAGTAAAACAAAGTTGTTCAGCAATTGGAAGACTTAATGTTGCTAGAATATAAAAATTACCCAAAGGGACATAAAGATTCCATATAATCTGTGTCAAAATCACAATCACCTTTTTCCTCTAGAAATAAAAAAAAATCCATAATATATAAATAAAAGCCAAAACAATTTAGAAAAGAAAGAAAAACTGTAGAACATAGTTTCAGATTTTAAAACTTAATACGAAGGTAAGTTATCTAACTGTGTTATAGGAACATAAAACCATGAATATAGAGTGGTAGAATAAAATAGTGCACAAATAAGACCTTGCATATGCAGTCAAATAATTTTTGACAAATGTACCAAGACCATTCCTATGGGAAAGAACAGTGATTTTAACAAGGCTGCTGGGACAACTGGTATGTAGCAAAAGAATGAAGTTGAGCTCTTATTAAAAAGCCATATGCAAAAACTATCACAAAACAGATCAAAGTTCTAAAGGGAAAATATAAACTTAAAAAAAAATTTTTAGAGTTAAACACATGACAAAAGTTTTATGACACTGGATTTGACAATAACTTCTTAGATATCACACCAAAGGTATAGTCAATAAAATAAAAACATAGATAAATTGAACAATATGAAAATATCAACAAGAGCAATGTCGACAGTGTAAAAAGGCAAACCACAGAATGAGAGAAAATATTGGTAAAACAAATGTCTGATGGGGATTACAATGCAGCACTCATAGAGAATTCCTTTAACAATAGAAAAAAGAACAAAGCCAGTCAAATCTAGGCAAAAGAGTCCAATAGACTTTGCTCCAAAGAAGATACACAAAAGGTCAACACACCCCTACAAATTGTTCAACATCACTAATCTTCAGGTAAGTGCAAATCAAACCTACAATGAGATATCACATCACACCCATTAAAATGGCTCCTAGCACAAAAACAATAAATAAGTACCGATGATAATGTGGAGAAATTGGAACCTTATGCACTGCAGGTGGGACTGTCAAATGGTACAGATGCTTTGTGAAAAGCAGTATGGTGGGTCCTCAAAAAATTAAAAATAGAATTACCTTATAACCAAGCAACTCTCCTACTGAGTACATACATACTCGATGGAGGTTGGAGGTCCCAGTTTCCTGAACCCACCTGTCCTGGTTCCGTGACTCTGCAGAACCAGAACTTTCAACGAGGGCATCAGACCAATGGAAAGCAAAAGTGCGTAGAACCTGAAAGTAAAACTGGAATGGGGTGGGGTGGGGAGTGCTGAGAAAAGGAAGGAGGGAGGGGTGGGGGGCCCGGGGTCTGGTTCACCTCTGAGGGGTAGGACACAATGATAAGAGGGCCCTTATCTAGCAAACGCAATCAATGTGGCAATTGAGTCTGTGGTTCTGTGTACCCTCAATGAATCCCCAACAATAAAAATAAATAAATATATAAATAAATAAAATAAAGCAAACCAAGGAATCTGGAAGCAAAAAAACAAACAAAAAAAAAAGTGGAGCAGGTCAGGCAGTGTGAATTGAAAGCAAAAGTAATTTTACACAGGTTTTCGTATGACAAATAGAATTTTTTTTAAAAACAATGTGGTGCTCGCTTCGGCAGCACATATACTAAAATTGGAAGGATACAGAGAAGATTAGCATGGCCCCTGCGCAAGGATGATACGCAAATTCGTGAAGCGTTCCATATTTTTGTTTAACATTAATTTGAATTGAATGACCATTACTTTTATTAATAATCTTTCTCAAAAATTCTCTATTTTAATGGATGTATTCAAATTAGCACTTTCTACAGGACAAAATAAGCCTACATTTGTTTGTATTTTAAAACAGCAAACCTTTTACTAGCCTTCCTTGGCTGATGTGCTGAGTAGCTCTTTGGATAGTCCAGACTTTGGCTACAGCTTGTCTTCTTTCTTAGATGTTCTCAGATCTTTGTTTTTTGCTTTATTAAATGTATTTCATATTTTGTATTGAGATTCCTTTTTATTTTACTAATCTATATCTTCAGTACTTTAAGTCTGGTATAGAACTTAAATAGGGTACTATAGAATAAAGGATAGCTTTGGTTCCAGAAGTTATCTCAGCATTATCTTACTGTGTACTATTGAGTATGTTGTCATTAAACATATTAAATATTAAAAAAAAAAAAACAATGTGAAAGCCTAGAGCACATCCGAAGAGAGTTTGAAATTGTTTTTAACTTTCATTGGCCTCTCTGCACTTCCAGGAATCTTTTCCCTTCTATATTGGTGGTTGATTACCTAGGTTACCTTATACCCAAATTCTTTTCCCTTTGTTGGCAAGAATTGTTGAGTGCTGCTCTAACTGCTGAATGTGCTGATCTAACTGCCGAACGTCGTCTCTTTGGACCCTGCAGAATTCCTTACTCTGTAAACCACGCTTTCCTCCTGTCCTCAGTGAAGCCCTTTCCTCTCTTCCTTCTCAATACCCAAATAATTAAAAGCAGGGTCTTGGGGATGTAATTGTAACTCCTTTTCACGGTAGCATTATTCACAGTAACTAAAAATGCAGAAGAAATCCAAGCTGCGTATGGATGGATGAGTGGATAAGCAAAATGTAGTAATACACCATACGTATGTGTACAGTACAATGTTATTAGGCATTAAAAAGGAAGAAATTCCTTATTGGGCCAGTTATTATCTCTATGGCTCTAGACAAATTACTTCTTCTCCCTTTCCTATCTATAACACAAGACTACAGTAATATCTAGTTGACAGTAGTATTGTGGGAATTACACAAATAAGAGAATTTAACAAGAGCTTGGGAAGCCACAAATGTCTCTAAATTACATTAATTACAGAATGTTGTTTTGATGAATATTCATGCTTCCTTTCGTTATATGAAATTCAATTTTTGTTTTGTATAATTTCATAGGGCAACCACAATTTCTAAAGTATAATCTCTTTTCCAAGTCCAAAAGGAATCATTTATTTATTTAGTTTTTACCTGTTTCAAATAAGTAGCATAAAAAATCATGCCATTTTGTTGGCCCAAGAAAATCCCTATCATATTTTTTAAAACCCATGAGTGCTCAGAGAATTTGTCATCTCCTGGATGGGGGGAAATGTCTGGGTCACTTCAGCTGAGTAACTGTATCCTTTCTTCCTCATTGCCTTAGATCCCTTATTATAGAGTAGCAAGCCACAACTGTTTCTAGGAAATTTGGGAAAAACTGTCATGCTCTGTTAACAAACCAAAAGAACACAGGCTCCTCTCTTATCCCAGGCTGCACTTTTTATTACTGCCTCGCTAGCCCTTTGCAGTCCTTAATAGCGGGCAGAGGGTTAAGGGACAAGTTGAAGGCAACTCCCAACTTCAAATTTCACTCAGCAATAACCACATGTTGCCTAGAGCTAAAAGATCACATCCTTTTCCTTTTCATACCCAATATAAATTGGTTGGAAAACACGGATGAATGTATCCAGAAGTTGTTTGACTTCACTTTTGAAATCTCCTTGCATGAAGAATCTATAAATATACTTTGCAGGCTGGTAACATTTTGGCAGAGCTATTTATTATGACATGCAAACATTGAACTCCAGCCAAAATGGAATGTGGTCCCACATGCTGAATGAGCTTTGATTATTGATATTTTTATGAAGTTGTTATGGAAAACACAGGAGATGAAGGCATAAATAAATAGTAATTAATGACAAGCCAACCAAAACAATAATTCTCTACAGAGACGGATGGCGTCTTAGAGAAAAGCCTGTAGTTATCTCACTTACCATAATGTCCTCAATTTTGATCCATGTTGTAACTTATGGCAGGGTACGCTTAAAAATTTGGTGAGAGAGTAGTTCTCATGTCGTGTGTTCTTGACACACTAAAAATAATGAAATTAATAATAACAAAGCAAGTAGTTATTTGCCAGGATGTTTAAGATCCTCCAGAGAATAATTACCAATTTGAGGTAAGAGAAGAATCAGAATCTACACAGCCACCTAAGAAATGGTTAAAGTAACATTAATATTATAATAATATATGAACTTGTTTTATTGATTTCAATGAATGGTTAAATATTAAAAACAATATTCTAGAAGGAACATATTAGTTTACATTCCCACCAGCAGTGTAGGAGTGTTCCCTTTTCTCCACATCCACGCCAGCATCTCTGGTTCTGGGATTGTGTGATATGGGCTAATCTTACTGGAGTTAGGTGATATCTCAAAGTAGTTTTGATTTGCGTTTCTCTGATGATTAAGGATGGCGAGCATTTTTTCATTTATCTGTAGGCCATGCACCTATCATCTTTAGAGAAATTTCTCTTCAAGTCCCTTGCCCACCCTGAGATGGGATCACTCATTCTCTTCTTGCTAATACGTTTGAGTTCTCTATGGATTCTGGTTATTAAACCTTTGTCAGAGACCTAACCTGCGAAAATCTTCTCCCATTCTGAGGGCTGTCTGCTTGCTTTACTTACTGTGTTCTTGGCTGTGCAGAAGCTCTTTAGTTTGATCAGGTTCCAATAGTGTATTTTTGATGTTGCTTCAATTGCCTGGGGTGTCCTCCAGGGATTCAACTACAAAACTCCTAGAAGTGATCAAGGAATATAGTAGCATCTCAGGCTATAAAATCAACACTCATAAATCCGTAGTCTTTATATATGCCAGCAGCAGCCAGGCTGAAAAAGCAGTCAAGGACTCTATTCTGTTCACAGTAGTGCCAAAGATGAAATATTTGGGAGTTTACCTAACAAAGGATGTGAAAGATCTCTATAAAGAGAACTATGAAACTCTAACAAAAGAAATAGCTGAAAATGTTAACAAATGGAAAAATATGCCATGCTCATGGCTGGGAAGAATCAACATTGTTAAAATGTCCATACTACCCAAAGCAATATATAATTTTAATGCAATCCCCATTAAAGCGCCACTGTCATATTTTTAAGATCTTGAAAAAAATAATACTTCATTTTATATGGAATCAGAAAAAACCTCGAATAGCCAAGACATTATTCAGGAATAAAAACAAAGCAGGAGGAATCACAGATTCCAATACCAGACCTCAGATTATACTATAAATCCATAGTGATCAAAACAGCATGGTACTGGCACAAAAATAGAGAGGTAGATGTATGGAACAGAATAGAGAATGAATCCAGCTACTTACCGTTACCTGATCTTTGACAAGCCAATTAAAAATATTGAGTGGGGGAAAAGATTCCCTATTTAACAAATGGTGCTGGGTGAACTGGCTGG
>CAUYQV010102331.1:0-27498 GCA_963574575.1 Galagoides demidoff
GTTTTCTTCTTGCTAATACGTTTAAGTTCTCTATGGATTCTGGTTATTAAACCTTTGTCGGAGACATAACCTGCGAAAATCTTCTCCCATTCTGATGGCTGTCTGCTTGCCTTACTTACTGTGTTCTTGGCTGTGCAGAAGTTCTTTAGTTTGATCAGGTCCCAATAGTGTATTTTTGATGTTGCTTCAATTGCCCGGGGTGTCCTCCTCATAAAATGTTCACCCAGGCCGATTTCTTCAAGTGTGTTCCCTATGCTTTCTTCTAGTATTTTTATGGTTTCACAGAATAGCCAAAGATTAGTAGATATCTTTTATAGCATTTGCTCAGTTCACAGCAATCCCTTTCTTCTGAGAGCCTTCTTTCACAGTCTTAAGGCTGTCTGTGGCAGCCATGTTTGTGCTACATGGATCTGCCTTCCAGTCTTTTGTTGATTGGACCACAGGTGGCAGTTTCATCCAACATGAGCCAATCAGATGTGCTTTCCTGGGACTTTGGAATTGGGATTGAGAGGTGGGCTATCCCTGCCTATGGCTGGAGCAAAGGAAAGTGTAAGTATGGGGTGAAAAGAACAAAAGCTGGCATGTGGAAAGAAGAGAGACAGATATGTGACAAGAAGCAGACATGCAGAAGCCATGTGAGAAGAAGGAGGGGATAGTACGAGTCTTGGCTTTCAATTTCCTTGCTCTGATCCCGGTTAGGGCCTCAAAATACCTGCATGTTTGTAATATCCACCATGAATTTTTTAAAAAATGGAGTGACTTGAGACAGTTTCCAATGTTTGCAACAAAGAGTCTCATGAGGACTTACAGCTTGCCTGGTAATCTGTATGAATCTCACGTTCTCCATGAACCCCACCAGGGGGGCTGTTAAGATAGCTTCATGCCTCTCTCACAATAAGCCTTGCAGTAAGCTGAGTATGTCCCAGTTTCTTGCAACCTACAATGGACTAACAAGCCAATGACCCTGGAGAATCCAACATGCTAATGGAATAATCCCATGACAATGGGATAATGGAGTGTAGATCTAATGGCATTAGATTTTTTAAATGCCAAATACCAACTACTATTTGAGGATACTTCTCTTCTGGTTACCTTTGCTTTATTTACATCTCTGTGTCCTGGGAGGGGAGGGACTGTCTTGATATGTCAGGACTGGAGGAACCCCATCTTAGCTTCTCAGGCTCAGAGATCCCCCTTTCCCCATGGAAAGTCTTACCGGGATTTTGCCTGTCTGTGCTGACAGGGCTTGGCCTTCAAACTAAGCAGACATTTTAGCACTAAATGTGAGTTCAGTGATTGTGATTTTATTAAGGGCAGAAATTTTTTTCATTTGTTTACCCCAGTGCCTAGCTCCTGACTCAGTATCTAATAGGCCCTCCATCAAAATTCATCATGTGGCTCAAAAGGGTAGGGTGCCAGTACCATATGCTGGAGATGGCAGGTTCAAACCCAGCCCTGAGAAAAAAATAAAAAATAAATAAATTCATCATGTGAAAGACTGAATAGTTTTTCTCACTGACAATGTAAAGGTACAAAAAAAAAATAGAACTTAAAATCTGACACCAGATAACATATTAAATGACATAATCTGAGCATACAAATGGATGGATGCCTAATAAAATTCTTTAGAGTAATAATTGTGATGATAGTGTCTTTGGTGTGCAATTTTTTTTTTAACCCAACGTATGACTTCCCTAGTGTGGAAGACAGGAACAAAGATACTGCTTTTACATGTCATTTATAAAGGCATTGCTTTTTCTACCCCAGATTGTGTTTTAATCCTGAAAGAAAAATGGCAAGCCCTGTTGCCACAGGGTCATGCATCTACCTATGAAATTTTCCAGGGGGGATGACTGCAACCTTTCTCAGAGGTTTCTACTGACTTCATTTGTCATAGGAACATTTATAGTTTTCATATGAATTTTAATGGGCAGAAACATCTGTTCCCTATCCAACTGTGATGTTTCATATTGAATATAGATGGCAATCCCTTGGTTGAGCACAAACAGTATTTGCTGTGCATTGGACGCTCTGAAAAATTGTGTAGATCCAGGACAAAGAAGTGCAGAGAGAAGGGGTTGGGGGAGGAGAAAGTGGGAGCAGTGACTAGAAGGTCTTGGTGTGCTGCCTGCCTGGGAACACTATCAGTGGGTATCGTGAGCCTCTTAGCTCCATGTTAGGGATCTTGACTACTTCATAAAAACAGGTGCTAAAAAATAAAATAAATCTAGTGGTTTGTGAAGAATGGAAAAAAAAAGTACGCATGCCTCGGGCCCTTGTCAGGGTGGGTGGATGTGTGCATGTTGTGGCCGCGGCACCCATGTGAACCTCGGGCCTGAAGGCTTCTCCTTGTTTGCTCCTGGACTCTGAGAGGTTGCACTCCACCTGCCATCACCTGAGCTCTTGCTGGAGCTTTGAGTTCCTGGGTAGGGTGAAACAGAGCATTGGGATTGTTCTTCCATAATGCAGAATCTTTTGGAGAACCCCGGCACCTTTGCAGGTCTCTCTCTTTTTCCCCACACCTATGCTGTTCTCCAGACATCTCATAAGCCTTTGCACATGTGTTTCTGTCCACATGGTGTGTGCACATGCACAGGTTACAGACGCCCTCCCTCACCCAACATGTGCACACATGAATGTACTCACTGCCAACTTCTCTCCACATTGCAACCACGTCATGGCTGATGATCATGAAACTGATGACTGTGCTTTCTCTGTGAAGTTTTCTCTCATGTGTGCAAGCACAGATCACCACCAGCCCCTCTTGCTGCCCCCTCTATTCTGAACACACAGCTGTGTAGTAAGGTCTTTCATGTCACTTTGCAATGATGGTGTGGGATACAACAGCTCCCACCTGAAGTCAAATTACTTAAGTACAAACTATAGTTTTGTCACTGGATGGTGTGATCCTGGATAAGTTACTTAATATCTGTGTCTCAGTTTCTTCACTTGTAAATTTAATAATGACTACATAGGATTGTTGAGAAAATTAAATGAAACTAAACATTTATGTCACCTGGCAAAATACTTGTCTCAATAAAGGGTGGCTATTAATATTATAGTTGCTTGGTTTCTCTTCCCAACCCACACTTTATAATATACAGGGACTGTCTCTTATGTACCCTTGTATTCCTAAAGCCTCACATGTAATAGGTATTTCACATGTTTGTTGAATTGAATCATTCACTGATGGGTCCCCATGGCCTACTGGATCAAGTTCATGTTCTGTGGAATCAGAAGTTGGGGTTCAAATCCTAATCTTACCATTTTCTAGTTGTGGGCAAGTTAATCAAACTTTACATTTCAGTTTCTTCACCTGTAAAATAGGAATTATGCAAATACTTAGGGTAGTTGAGGATTAAATGAGCCAGTCCGTGTTCATAGTGCCTGGAATGTGGAAGGAAGATCACAATAAACGTCAGGGTTATTCTTTTTTACATCATGAGCACTATTACATTTAGAGGCTCATCTTATGATTATATGAAGCCTTTCTCAGCCACTCTACTTGGAAGCAATCTCGTTCTGTATTCATTCAGCCTATATAATCATTAAATGCCAAGTATGAGCTAGATGCTAATTGGGCACTGGTGAACACATCAGTAATAATTCCTACTTTCATGTAAGTTGAGGTTTGAGGGAGTGATAAATCTTAAAGTTTTCAGCTCAAGGATTTGGAAGACAGGAAGTGGTTGGTGGGTTTGCAAAGTGGTTGGGTTCCTTTGGTTAGTGAGGAAATTCTTTCCCATGAGCTTTTATCCCTTTACTTCTTATTGATCATGGGCCCATATTTAGGCCAATCCCTGACTAGGGGATGGGCTTACCTTAACCAACTTAGACCAATCATGGCCCATCCTCTGATACCAGAGACACTCCATTTCTTCCTTCATTAGATTTCCCTTAAAGGGAGGAGGGAGAGAGAGCTGCAGGAAGTCCACCCGCTGGATTGCCACGCTGTTCATGCACAGAGCAATTGCTGGCCATCCCACCACAGCCTTGTGCTGCTTGCAGGACGGGAGAAGTTAAAGAAACACCCTGTTCTTCAGGCAGCCTGGCCCCAGAGAGCAAGAAGTAAGGAGGCCTAATTGCACATGCTTCATTTCTTCCCTGATCTCACCAGGCATTGGAAGGAATGCATGTAGGGAGAGCATCAGGACAGGTGGTTCCCAATGCTGCTCTTCTCAGGGAAGAGGAGACTGCTATTATGATAGTGTGCCCTGGGCAGACCTGCTGGAGGGCAGGGAAGGCTCTCTTGTAGGAGGGGGACCCCGTGATCTCTGCCCTCCTCTCATTCCCTGTATTATGTCTACCATTGCATCTCATCACATCCTGTGTCCCATCACTCTCTGTGTGTACTGAGCTCCTCCAGGGTAAGGCCTCACTGTACCCTGGGCTACGTACCCTGCACAGCATCTCACATATGTCCTTGTATATAGTGAGGGGCCCAGTACATGGTGCTGAATCACTCAGCCCCACTCTCTGTGATGGAGGCCTGTCTTGCCAAAGGGTTACCGTGTAAAGATGTGATGAGGGAGTTTTAAATGACTGACCAGATAAAGTAGCGGTGCGTGCTGTCCGTTAATTCGGTTTTTCAACAGATACATATTGAGTTCCCTCTGTGTGGCAGGTTTGGTCCTGGGAGCTGGAATACAGAGATGGATATGACATAGTCTTGCCTTCCAGCAGCTGCCAGTGTCTTGTGAAGGAGGCTGCCCTATACATGCTGTCTCTGCACTCACGGCTGTAACGTTGTCCAATTTCTTTCACTCATTTTCTGCTGTCCCAGAGGGAGGGAGCAGTGCCAGTATCTGCCATTTGGAATTGTGGAAAATCTCATCACGTGAATGAGGGTGGTAGATAAGAGTTATACAGAACCTGCTGATTCCTAGCTATATTACCTTTCCCATGATCTCAGTTTTCAGATCAGTAAAACAGGAATAATAGTGGTACCAACTTCACAGAGGAGTTAGATAATGCATGTGGGTGCCTGCCACATGTGGTAGCCACCATTACTGTTGTTTCACCTACTAGCTTCACTACCTCCAATAAATGCACCATTCTGAGTTAGAAATGATACCTTGCCAATATTGCAAACACCGAATAACAGTTTGTTACTCAAAAACTGTTGTCACATTTTAAATGGATTATGAAAAAATCTATTTAAAAGTAGCAGAAAGTGGCTCGGCACCTGTGGCTCAAGTGGCTAAAGTGCCAGCCACATACACCTAAGGTGGCGGGTTCGAATCCAGCCCAGGCCCGGCAAACAACAATGATGGCTGCAACCAAAAAATAGCCATGGCAGGTGCCTGTGGTCCCAGCTACTTGGGAGGCTGAGGCAGGAGACTCGCTTGAGCCCAGGAGTTAGAGGTTGCTGTGAGCTGTGATGCCACGGCACTCTACCCAGGGGGGAGCTTGATGCTCTGTCTCAAAAAAAAAAAATAGCAGAAAGTGAGACTCATAAATTTCTTAATTGAGGCCTTGATTCATTTTCAATTTTTAAAGAAAATTCTAGATGATATTCATTGAAGGGGTGAGTTAAATGCATCCTACCAGAGCTGAAAAGTCTTGCTGCCTTTTAAGCATTGGAGAAACCATCCAATAGTTTAAATAAAGACCTGAAATCAGGAAGATGGTGAGAATAGGCAAACAGAGCAGGAGATAGGAATACTTATGACTGCATATTAAAGATGTTCACGGTGCATGTCTCCAACCCATCTGTTCATTCCTTTGGCTTTTCTTGATTTATTATTGAAGAATCCTTGTCATAATAATTGGCTAAATCAAATCCTTTGCCTTAGTCTGGTTTTTGGCTCCTTGGATTAAATAGTATCATTTATCTTTCTGTTGCTAAAGGAAGGAGCCCTGGCAAAAACATTGTGTTGTTTGGGAAACCAAATATACATTGGGCCAAAGCTTTTAATGCAGCTCTAGATGATTGTCTTGTGGATTTAGTACTGTTGGGGAAAGGAACACCAGACTTTAAGCTCTGTGAGAACAGAAATCTGGTCCTGTATGATTCTGTGTCCCTGGGGCTTAGGATATTGCTTAGCAATAATGAGTACTCCATAAATATTTAGTTACCTCACGTTGTTGAACTACAGTTTGGTTGGGCATACAATTCCATGTTAACAGTTATTTTTACTAAACATTTTGGTATTATTATGCAACTGTTTACTGACTTTTTGGTTGTTTTTCAGAATTTTTTTTGTCCATCTAATTATCATTCTCCTCCTTCCCAGGGGTAATTCTATTCTGAAATTGATGTCTATTTCTTCATCATGTTATTATACTTTTACTAAATATGTATTCAACCATAGCATATTAATGTGCTATTTTAAAATAAATTGTATGAATTATCGATATCTTGCAATTTGCTTTATCAAGATTATGGTCTCACTATATATGTCTCCACTCCTTTTCACGCTGTATACGATTTCATTGTGTAAATACACCACAGTGCGTTTATTCATTATGATCATCATTATGTGGTTTCTGATTGTTGCTATTACACCAATGATTTCTTGAGCATCCTGTGTTGTTTTCCTGTGTAGTATTAAAATTCTACATTTAAAAGTGGAATGGCTGGGTCACAAAGGATATACACATCTTAAATGTTGGTGATTGATTTCCAAAGTGGCCATATGAACTTACCTTCCCTCCAGCTGGCCATGAGAACAACTCTTCTTCACGTTTTCCCTCACCTGGGCATTGTTAGACTTCTGAATGGGCATGCTCTCAATCCCTGCTTTCTATTTCCTTTCCAGTATTACCATCTCTTTTTTGCAGATGACAAAACTGAAACTAAAGGTTGGGACACTCAGAAAAGGAACATCAATGAATGAATAAATGTGGTAATGCTTTATTTATTAATTATTTCTCCTATCAGAATGGGATTTCCATAAATGTACAGTTCTTATCCTTTACCCTTAGAACAGGTCTTGCATATGGTAGAAACTCAGTCGTTATTTGTTTAATGAATAAATGAATTGAGGAAGCTGAGCAAAAATGTTTGCTTTCTTTAGGAGGCTCCCTCAGCCTTCTGAGATACTTCTGCACTTCTCTGCAGGTTTTAGAGGAAGAGCTCTAGCCAGCTCTGCCACTGGAGTTGCAAAGGCCTGCAGCAGGCTGGGCTAATGGAGTGGAGGAGGGGAATCACTAAGAATTTTTTCAATGGAAAATTAAATCTGCTCTGCAGGAGTCTGATGAGCAGCTGGGGGCTGGTCTGAGGAGGATGCAGCTGGAGGGGCCGTCCATCTGGATCTCACAGGCCTCTGGATGCTGGGAGGTTATTCTTAGCCATTTTTTTTCAGTCTTTATTTTCTCTTAATCAGGGCTCTCTTGATTTTGCAATTGAAGCCTTTTTTTCCTCCTATAAAGCAACAATTTTCCGTATAGTAATTCTTTCCTTCTTTAGTCTTCCCAGAGTGGGTGGGTGGTTCTTTTTGTGCTCAGACACTTTCAGCCTCCCACCCAGCTCCTTGCCTGAGTATTTCTGTGGCTGGTGGATATCTATGATGTGTACTGGGCATTTGGTCTCCACCTTCTTGTTTGTTTCAACAAACTCCTTGCTGATTATTTTTTCCTAGTAATATCTAATATGATGAGTACATTTCCCATCTTTCCTCCTTCCACTTCATGTGTCCTGAATTCTGCTGGATTAATTTAACTTGAGCCTTCAAAGGCAGCAAAACCGAGGGCAGGTGGCCGCTTCAATCCTTGGCTCCTGCGTCATAATCATCATCATGCTCGCCGACCCGGTGCTCTGTGGTTAACAAGCACTTCCTCAGTCAGCTGCTCTTCACTCTCCAGAATAGCAGTGCCCAAGGCCTCAGAGGTTTGGTGACATCTCCAGCATCACATGGACAAGGAGAGGAGGGCCTGGGGTTGAACTTGCTTTTCTCATGTTAAATCCCCTGCCTGTTCTTTCAGGGGAGGTAAGGATCACAAAGTCAAATGCCTTCTGGGACCAGGTAGATAGTAGGGCAGAAGCAGGTTGGAGCAGAATATATTAGATATTAGTAAAAACTGTGGGGACTTTGTGGAGCTTGCCTTGCCTAAAAACATTAAAATACAAAACATTTAAAGAGCAATGGGGAAAAAAAACCAAACAAAAACCCTACCATTTATTTTATCGCCTACTCAGTGCCTAGCCTATAATCTACCTCTTTGTTAGAGGAAAAGGAAAAACCTTTGCATAGTGTTCCCTTTTCCACTGGGCAGCATTGACTCAATGGTTTGGGCAAAACAACCTTGGGTATAGTCAGTCTGTAGTACAGATGAGGCAGTGTAGAATGTTCCAGACTAAGTGACTGATTCTGTTTCTTCTGGAATAGAATTACAGCATTTAGAATAGCATTATAGATCCAGGCGTGAACAGACCCTGGGACCTGCCCATCATCCCTCCTTCTTTAGAGTATTCGAGAGGTAGTTTTCAAAGGAATATTATGTTATGGTTGTGCAAGCCCCCATGCCTTGTTCATGGCCCCATCTCCTTCCTCCCCCTCTCTTCCCATTTGAAATCATGAGATCTGCTTGCTCAAGTCTACACACCAAGATAAAGACAGTGATGGTGACAGAGGTGGGCAGGCCCCCAAAGGGAGTCCAAGTTCACCTTACCTAGGACAGGGACGTGGAGAGAAGAGAGAGGAAAGCATGGCTCATGCCTTTAGGTAGAGTGATCCTGCCCACTAGGAGCAGGTGGCACAGCGAAGATCATAGGCTTTGACCAATCATATAAAAACTTCTCTTTTGAGGGGAGTTGAGGAGGTAGTAGGCCAAGGTGGGGCTTGCATGAGAACAAGGGCTAAAGTATGTCCCCTACTCTAAGTAGGACAAGTTGTCAAAACTGTGGATCCTGGAAGCACAGATTTGCCACCTAACAGGTCCATGACATTGGCTGGTTACCTAATCTCATTCCTCGGCACCTTTCTCCGTAAAAGGTGGGCAACTATAGCAGTGATACGGGTTGAGACAGGCATGGATTTTGTTCAGTAAATCTAGTTGTTTTTCTTGCTTTGAGTTCTCCCTCTTTGCCATACTTTTGAGCTACTCATTTTAGCTAGACACTGAGGAAGCCTCAAATGTTGGCAGAAAAAATACAGATAGAATAATTCATAGAAAAAAAACTACAATATTAAGCCAATTTTTCCTCTTCAGAATTTACCACTTGTCCAAACGACCTGATTCCACCTTTCTTCTCCAGCTCCTTACCCTCAGATGGTCCCAATGGGCTGGAATCCCAGATGAGGTAGCTGGGACTTCTCTGGATCACACTGGGCTCTCAAAGTATTGATTGTGAGAGGTAACTGTGATTTTTTTCTCTAAATAGTCATTCTAACTTAACTGGCATACAGTTGAAACTTTTCCTAAGTAGTTGTTTTCTCATTTTTCTTCCCAGGGCTTCTACTGGGACAGAAAATTTTAATAAGCAGATTATTTTATCCGAACACAACATTGCTGTGCCGTTCCTCCCCAATTTTTAGAGTTCATCTTCTTTGGTTTCACATAGACCAGTGATATAGTTCATAGGAGATATTGCCTAGGCATAGAATTAGATTCTTATGAAGTAATAAGTTCTTGTCAATGGACAAAAGTAGAATTGAGAGACTATATCATATGTGTATAAACTTATTTATTCTTAGTTTTCACTCTCATAATGTTCAGATAAATTGGCAGTATACGAGGTTCACCATGGAAGGGGCATGGATAATTGTGAAATGCAGAAAATTCACCAATGATGTGTGGTTTAGAATGGAGTCAGTGACATACCCTTGGAGACTCTCTCTCTCTCTCTCTCTTTCGTCCTCTCCCTGTCCCTCCCCTCTTGCTCTCTTTTCCTTTCCCCACATCTATGACCATTTCCTCATGGCTAAGCCCAGAAGAAAAACTTGACAGAAGTGATGGGCATTGCCTACTCAGTGCCTGGTCTATAATTTACCTCTTTGTTAGAGAAAAGGGAAAACCTTTGCATAATGTCCCATTTTCCATTGGGTAGTATTTCCTCAATGGTTTGGGCCTGATCCCCAGGTTCTAGTTCAGCTCTGCCATCTCCTGAGTGGGCATCATCTCTCTGGGTCTTTGTTTCCTTAGGCATAAGATAAGTAGGAGACAGGGGCCAGGACCCTGAGACTAAAGGAACTCTGAGTTTTTATTACTCTGTGGATTCCACCTTTGCCATCCTGGGACCTGGCAGGCCTCAGCAGCTGGTTCCCTAGATAATCCCTAAAGAACATGTATGCCTGCGGGATAACTGAGACTCGGCTCTGATCATAGCAGAGTCCAGTCATTTTTATAGACTCTGCTGCCTTTGGCAGCTTCCTGGAGCCACCAGCCAACCCAAAGATGAAGCTGGCTGGAAAAGTGGATGGATGTGTTGCAAAGGCCAGCATCATCATTAAACACAGTTTGGGAAATGCTATATCCCCAGGAAGAGGTCACTTAAACCCTTCCCTGCAGTGCAGAGTCAGACAAACCAGGTTTTGAGTCTTGAGTCTGACACTTACACCAGCTGTGACCTTGGGCATATTCTTAGGTCTTGCATCATTTTCCTCTTCCGTAGAATGGAGGTAGTAGTTGTATTCACCTTGCCAGGATTAAAGCAGCCTAACAGTACCTACTAAGTGCAGGTCCTCAGAGGTATTTTGTGAGTGGTATGAGTAGCTGTTATCCTGTGCCCTTTGTTCACAGGAGTCGTCGGGGAGAGACTTGGGTTGCGCCCTCCTCTCTATGTCCAGGCTGCCTTGGCTTCACGCCTGGCCCGCGCTGTGCCAGGGAGAGCCTGGTACAGAGATGCAGCTGATTGGGATGCTGATTCAATTCCCTGATCCAGGAGGAGCCTCAGCCTTGGCCCAGAGCAGGAAGGCCAGCAATATTTAGCACAATCTACTTGGGCCCTTAATTATTTTCCCAGTTATTTTCAAGGTCTATGTCCCCTTCCCTCACTTCTGTCTGGCCGCTTCTCTCTGGGTCCCTACCGGAGGAGGGAAACGAAGCCTGAGGGGCTCTCTTCCCTCCCACCTTACAGAGAGAAGGTGACAGGAGGCAGAAGATGCGGCTGAATCAAGCCCTGACCATGCAAGGTGGCTACGGCCCCATCCCGGAAGCTAAGGTCTCCACGAGCCCCGATGATCCCTGTTTTCTTGGCAGAGCTGAGCTCGCAACTCAAATCTGCCTCTCCTTCCATCCTTTATCCCGACAGCTCGCAAGTACTCTGCTGGGAAGGGTGATCTACCGAGCGGCACTTTGTGTATTTTTCCATTTTCCTGTGTCCACTTGGTAGAAATAAAATAATAGAGGCCCAGGATTGAACTGTCATTATTTTTTAAGGGAGAGAGGGGAGTCAGTCATGTGACTGCGAGTAACTGATTTAGCCAAGTGGCCGCCGCTGGGACTTTGCTGCAGAGCCGCCCCCTCCCGGCGGGGGCGCTGACGTCACGGAAAAGCCCGAGCGCGGGGCCGCCGGGCGGTTATAAGGCGCGGGCTGCGCGGCTGCGGGCGGCGGCACGGACGGCGGGCACCGCGGAGCGGCCCTGGGATCCCGGCGCCGACACACGCGACGCGCGGACACAGCGGCGCCCACTCGGCCAAGCCAAGTAAGGGGGCGCCCCGGGAGCGAGACAGTGGGCGTTCCCAGCCCCGCAGAACTTTCTAAGTTGAGGAAAGAGCCCTGGACCGTGTGGTCCGCGTGGTGGTTTTCTGGTGGGGTAGAGCTCCGGGTGCAAAGGCTGTCACTTCTTGTCCTCAGGTTCCTTAGTTCTTTTTGGTGGCAGGATCACCTCCTCCTCTAGACTATGGGGGGGGGGGCGATCAGAGTGCAGCCCCCAGTGATGCTTAATGCTTTTGTCGTTTGAATGCAAGTCGAACAACCAAGGCGCTGGTTTAAGTTTAAAACCGAGGTTAGCGGCCGAGGTGTGGGGTGTGGCGCGTGGGGTGAGGCGCGGAGAGGAGTGTTTGTGCGGTCCTCCCTCCCACGAGTGGCTCTTGCTGATTCACATGCGAAGGCGTATACTTTATGTCAAGTACCCGGGAAAAACAGAGCTCCGGGCAAGGCAAGGCAGTCCTGCTAAGGGAAAGTTGTAGAGAAGTTGCTGAAAGTCATTTAAGACAGCCTTCTGGTTTGCTTCAAGAAGGTGGGAATCTGAGTTGGACTGAAAACTTTGGGAGTGGATGTGGTTTGCTAAGAGTGAAGCTCTTTCTCTGCAGATTTGATGGGTCTGAATGCAAGCAGGTCATTTCCCTGCCAGAATGACTAGGCTTGGAGCTGGGGTGTTCAAAGTGAGGTCTGTGGGGAAGAGGGCGGAGCTAAGGCATGAACCTGAAACAAATCCCCCCATCACACCCCGTTAATGATCTGTTCATGCAGCTGGAGAGCATCACTGCAACTTTACTAAACATGGAAGTTCCAATAAGTGGCTGTCCTGTGCAGCCAGGGGGAGTGATGTCATTGCCACGTGTTTCCCACCCCGGCACAAAAGCCTGCTGGACGCTGGTGCAATAAAGAGCCAAGTTTAGACAAGAGCAGCTAACCTGGCCAGCTGGTCCCCGGCAACATAACTTGTTGCTTTTCAAGCTATCTCTGAAGCTGATAGTTCCTTCCAGCTGCTTTTCTGCTTGCTTTGAGCAGGGACCCCAAAGTTTCTTTGAGGATGGAGGAAGCATATGGGCAGTGGGCGATGTTAACGGTAGTTTTTGTTGTTAATGGTAGTTTTTTCTCTGTGCACTAACGGTCTGTCTGAGGAACTGGTTACCCCTAGTGTGGGGAGTGTATGTGCATGTCCCAACCCCACTCCTGGGTTGTTGGGGTTTGGGGATTGTTACTGGTGCTCCTTATATTAGATACTTGCTTCTTACCCCATCTAATAAAGTATCACAGTGACTGACCGTGTGTTTGAGCTCTCTCTTGCTTATTAAGGCATCTTGGTTGCTTTGCTCCCTAGGACCCAACGATGACTCTGAATAATGTCACCATGCGCCAGGGCACTGTGGGCATGCAGCCCCAGCAGCAGCGCTGGAGCATTCCGGCTGATGGCAGGCATCTGATGGTACAGAAAGAGCCCCACCAGTACAGCCACCACAACCGCCACTCTGCTGCCCCTGAGGACCACTACCGCCAAAGCTGGTCCTCTGACTCCACAGACTCAGTCATCTCCTCCGAGTCGGGGAACACCTACTACCGGGTGGTGCTTGTAGGGGAGCAGGGGGTGGGCAAGTCCACTCTGGCCAACATCTTTGCAGGCGTGCACGACAGCATGGACAGTGACTGCGAGGTGCTGGGAGGTAGGTGACCTGGCCCTGGTGGGCTTTTCTCCCTCAGCAGTAGTCCAGGCAAAAGAGTGAAAGTGGCTGGGCTCTGCAGAGTTGGGAGCGGAGGTTATGTATCCTTGGCCCTGGCTGGGGGGAGCTGAGTCCCAGAAAAGCCCTGGCATAGGCTCTTAGGGCAAGAAAAAGAAAATGCTTGAAGATAGGACCAAAATCTGTTGTACCTGGGCCAGAGAGGGAATTTTCTTAGATTCTATTTCTAAGGGGGCAGAGCTAGAAGGTCCAGATCTGGATTTTGTTGACTCTGACTTGAACACTCTTCCCAGAGCTCAGTGTAGACAGCCTTTCCCACAGTTATACCTAAAGCCAAACCCATTTAAAAAACCGTTAGGATGGATTAATCAATATGCTTCCATCAATCTCAGAAACTTTTAAGGGTATAAAATAGCTTGAAATATGTATTTGGAATAGTATAATAATTTTTAAAAAACATTTGAAGTATAACAATGATGACAAATACTTCGTATAGAGTCTTCCAGCTTTTTTTTCTTTCTCTTGAGACAGAGTGTCACTTTGTTACCCAGGGTAGAGTGTTGTGGCATCATAGCTCATAGCAGCCTCAAACTCTTGGGCTCAAAAGATTCTCTTGTCTCAGCCTCCTGAGTAGCTGGGATTATTGGTGCGTGCCACAATGCCCAGCAATTTTTTTAGAGATGGGGTCATGCTCTAGCTGAGGCTGGTCTCGAACTCCTGAGCTCAAGTGATCCACCTGCTTTGGCTTCCCAGAGTGCTGGGATTACAGGTGTGAGCCACTGCGCCTGGCTCTTACAGCTTTCCTAGACAACTTTCCCTGTATAATCTGATTTCAGTTATTTGTTTATTGAAGCCTCTATTTCCAAAATTGTGTTGAAGTGACATTATCTCATAAATGTATCTACTCCTCAACTATGTGTAAAGTACAGCTCTATATTTTGGTAAATAACATGGGGATCCTAATAGCTGAGGGTACCCACAGTGTCTTTCAGCCACACTTCAGTCTTAGCATGCATGACCAGGGTCACTATGTGTCCCTATTCGCAGCTGCAAAAATGAAGGCAGAGCTGTCCAGCGCTTGCCTGAGTCACATGGTCTGTCCACATACTCTCAGTTGCGACTCACACCTGAATCACAGGCTCCCAGAGTAGGAAGATGTCATCATGATGACTCAGTTCTCCCCTCCACTTGGTGTGTATGCATCCTACTCCTCACTACCAACAGCCCATTTCCTCTGAAGGTTTTATTCGTGCCTGTCTTGGTGTCAAGGAGTTCGCTGCTTTAGGAGGCAGCTCAGGAACTGAGCTATAAATGATGACTCATTGATGTAACATTGATTTCTCACCTCACTCGTAGAATCTCAGGGACTATAGCTAAACAAGAATTGAGGGAAAAACAGGGCTGGTGTGCAATTGATTCTGCATTTCTTTGTAAAGGCTGGGTGGCTGTTGCTGGAAGAGAGGAGAGGGAGGACGGGACTAACATTTGGAGTGAATATTTGCAGTGGAAGAAGGAGTGCTCTCTTAGGGGCCTTGTATTTGGTGTGCACTGTGTGTTTGGTAAATCACAAAATCCCTATCCTCATGAGCAAACTAAGTCTCAGGGAAACCAAATGGCTTATGTAGAATCACCCAGTAAGGAAGCCGGGTTTAGAATTTGATATTTTATAATCTTAGTTCAGTGCTTTTCTCCTTTTACCATTTATGGGAACCTGCTATGCTAAGTACTTTCCACATGTATTTTTGATACTACTTAAAAATATCAAACCAATTTAGTATTAATATCCCTATTTTACGGGTGAAGAAATGGAGGCTTACACAGTTAAGTGACTCTTCTTAAAAGCTAGTACATGGTATGACCTGGATTCAAACCTAGTTGTGGTTGAACCCAAATCCCGTGCTCTGTCTCCTGCAGCCTCAGGATTTAGCTTCCAAATGCTGCTAAGTCCCATGGCATGTTGGGTATCAGCCATGTGCTTGGCTCTACTCCGAGCTCTGGAGTGCACAGTGATGGATGAGGTGCACCATACCCTCCTAGTAAGGAGCCAAGTGCCAGTGGCTACCATGCAGAGCAGAGCAAAATTAACAATTACCTTAAGAAGTAACAATGAAGTGCTTCGGGTTTGACATAAGCAAGAAATCAACTGAGAGCTATTTTTTTTTGAAAGAGGAATTAAAAATATTAGTGGATAGTAGAGTTGCAAAAATGTCCATTAATTAAAATGAGGTGTTGTCTATCCATTTTAATGGAGGGTGGTAACACCATAGGCATAAAGTCTAGCTTTTTACTTGGAATTTGGGAAGGCAGACTTCTATATTTGGGAAGCCTTTTTGCTGAGCGAGAGGAGGAGAGGAAGAGAGAAAGATGATCCTTCCCTTAACTTCTTAAACAGACAGTCTTTGACAATGAGAAGCTTCTTAGGTGACCCATCCTATCTACTATGACCTGTTTGAGTAACCTGATTTATACTGTCTAGGACTACATCCCCTCCTGTGGTCCCGCTGGAATCACTAGTTGGCCTGTGTTTCCCAACAGGAAGGTTTTCCAGGGCACATTCCTAGATTGTTTTTTCCCAGCATTAACCATTAAAAAAAAAAAAAATTGACACAATATTCTCATTATTATTTCTTCTAATAAAGATGGATTTTGTTACAGTTATGTTGAAATAATCTTATGGCTTTGTACACATTTAATGCTATTTGTTCATTCCTAAACATTTGCTGAACATATACCATGGTTGGGCATTCTGGGAACGTGGGAGGAGTCATGGGGCCTCTTTCATAGCAATGCTCCCAGCATGCAATGGAGCATACTATATACACCAACTGTAAATCAAGATAGGATGTAATAGGTGTCTTAAAATCAGTTTAAGGAGAGTGCCGTGGGAATTCAGAAGCAAAAAGGTTATTTCTGGCTGTGGGCATCAAAAAAATCTACAGGGAAAAAGTGGTCTCTGAGCTAGACCCTAAGCACAACTAGGATTTGGAGGCCCTGAGCTAGATGAGAAGGCTCAACCTGCACAATGCGGAGTGCAGGCGGGAGAAGCACTGGATTTGGTGTCCGATGAGTGGGTGCTCTGCCCCCAGCTCTGACAATGACTTAGCTGAGTGCTCTTGGACAAGCTTCCTCATTGGTATAACCTGGGTAATACCTGCTTTATAGGTATTGTGAGTATTAGAGGAGATAATATATTAAGCATTTCACATAGTGCCTGGCACTTACTAAGTGCAGAATGAACATTAGTTAGAATTGATTCTGAATTTACTATTTCCTTTTGATGTGCTTTCTTCCAAACCCGGTTGTTTCTTCCAAACCTCTTGGGTTGTTCTTGGCTGGGACCCTTTGAGATGTGCAGAGGGGACCTGAGCCACCACATGAGAGGACAGTATTCTTAGAGCAGGCATTTCTTCTAAGGTTCATTCAGATCCTGTGGGCTATGAAAGCTGAAACTAGATGAAAGGTTTTGGGGGAGAAGGGAGGCTGGGCCCTCAGAACTTTTGAGGGGCTATAGGAACCAGGTCCAGCGTGTGAGAGGGCATCTGTGTGGGTTCCACACGTAGCACCTGAGCCACAAGGGGTGTTAAAGAAAAAATATTAACACTACGAGGAAGACTTTATTCAGGACTATTGCAATAGGCATCAAGACATTCCAATAGGGAGAGAGTGAGCCCAACTCCAGATTGAGCAAGAACAAGTGGGCATTTATAGCCAAGGGGCTGGTTGGGGTGCATTGATGGGTGGACTATTACTAAAAGGAGACATGAAGATTAGGGGATTCCTGCTGAAGTCAGGCCAAGGACTTAGACACCAAAGGGAGAGACTGGGTGAGGAATCTGGTCAGATACTGAAGGGGGGGATCCTCACTAAACTGACCTGGCAACATTCTCTCTAAAACTGATTCTGCAAGGATGGATGGGGAAGGTCAAGTTGGAAGCCTAGTAGAGAAGTGGGTTCAGAGAACTGTACTAGAAAGTTTGGTCAAAGAGAGAGTCTTTGTCAGGGGATCAAGTGAGGAGAGACACTGAGGTGTGCCAGTCCAGGGGGCTGTAGCCACAGTTGCCACCCATGGTGCCTCTGGCTCGCTCATTAGGGGGATTTCTCCTGCTATAGGGAGTGTGGTGGACACCCCCAGCTTTCATCTAGAGCACTGGAGAAATGAGAACATCCCCAGGACCAGGTCGCCAAGAAGCCTTATAGGCTCATGGGCCTCAACCCTTTCTCTATACTTTTTAACCCAGAGCAAATTTCAAAGAACCCTGCTGGAGTTTGGTGTTCTTTTATTTCCCCTCTCCTCACCTGATTAGCACTTGAAAAGGCTAAAATTTGAGTTGAGCCATTGAACTCCAAAGAGAAGTTTAGAGCTTTAGTAACTCTGGGTTGACGCCTGGTGAGCGGCTGGGCCTTCAGAAAGGATGCACCACGTGTGGGAGGAATTTGGGGGCAAATAGCCCAAGGTGCAGTAGAAATCCATGCACATGATTTGGAGGTGGTGGTGAGGGAGGGGGCCGAATGCACAAAGCAGAGAGGAGATACCAAGTCTCTGACACTGATATCCAAGCAGACCTCAGGCCTAATGATCCTGGCAGGAAATTTGCAGAATGGCAAAGCTTCGTGTTTGCACGTTCACAGCTGTACTCCTTAGTCCACTTTTGCTCTAGATTTGTTCTGATTGCTCTTAAACCAAGGGGAAGTTTGGGTTTGCCTTTCCTCTTAGCTATTGGAATACTTTATGTTTTTTGTTGAACTATCAGGCACTTAAGGGAGTCCCCCGTACTGCTGTTGGGTGGTAAGTGGCAGGCAGTGAAAGTGCCTCTTTGAGAGGGTGTTCAGGAAAGATAAGAGCTCTGTGGGGGTAAGGGGCAGGCAACCCCCATGCCCATCTCTGCTGCCCAACTCTGTTGATATCCATGCTGTGGCAGAAATTTGTGTGTTGAGGTCATGTTCCACCCCAACAGAATGTCCCACTGTGATCTTACTCATGCTGCTTATTGCAGGCACAACACATGCCACTGGGCAGAGTTTTAATCCTCCAGTGGGAAACAGTTATCATTGATTAGAAGAATGACCTGTTTAACTTTCTTCTTATTTGTCCCTGGTTTTCTTTCTTTCCCTCTCCTGATTCCAGGTACCAGGAGGAGAAACATTAAACCAGGAGCATTACTTTTCATAAACTCTTTGCTATTATAAAACAAGAAATGCCCTGATTTCCCCCACATAGCTCTCTTAAGCTAGGATTACTGGTAATAGGAAGTGCTGAGTATGGCAAGAACCAGTTTCCTCCATACGAAGAAGTAATGATAACAGCTAATGTTTAATTGTTGTAAAAATTGGCTACTTTGTGCCCAGATTCAACATGTGTAATTGCCACATAGCCCTAAAATGTGGACACTGTTATTAATGTCACTTCACAGATGAAGAAATTGAGGCTTAGTGAGCTTAGGTTAGTGGCCCAGAGGCACGTAGTTACTAAGGGAGAGCACCCAGATTCTAATTCAGGTTTGCTCGTACCCACGGCCACAGTGCTGCATTATTCATTCTTTCGTTCACTAGACAAGTGTGTATGGAGCACCAGCAGTGTACCAGGCACTGTCCTCTGTGCTGGGGGACACAGTAAACAAGGCAGGCACAGATCTCTAGGGCAGGCGCTACAGCTGCGGGGCAGTGTTTTTCAACCTTTTTTATGTCATGGCACATTTGAACCTATAGTTAAACTTTCATGGCACACTTAAATTATGTGTATTTTTAAAAAAGAGTAAAAAAGAAGAATGTAGTTACTGTGCTTTAAACTTCTTCTGAAAATAACTAATGATCTTTAAAAATGTTTGCCCCCCCCAAAAAAAAATGTTTGCCCCACACCTAAGATCCTCTTATGGCACACTGGTTGAAAATCACTGGTTCTAGGGGCTGAAGGGACAAAAAGATAAGTAAGTTAGATGTGTTGCATTTTCTGGCAATAAGTGCAATGAAGAAACATAAAACAAGGAAGGAAGGAGGGAATATTGGAGGGACTGTCGTGTTGCAGGTTTCAACTGAGCCTCCCCCCACTCGCCCAGGAGGTAGAGAACAAGCCTTGCCCTATCTGAGGCAAAAAGAATAAAAAGAAACTTGACAAAAATCATTATGGAAATCGTACTTTTCAAATGATAAAACTTAAAACAGGAAACCTGATTGTGAAAATATGTGGGGACAGGCTCAACCGTATGGGGTTGATAGGATCCTTCCTGTAAAGATCCCCTCCCACGACAGATTTTTCTAGACTGGAACTGCGCTGTCCTGGCATTGTGCTGCCTTCACCCTTCACCTACCCTCAGTCTGGGCTCCAGTGCAGGGAGGGAAGTTTTCATTACCAAGCTGAGCTGGAGGCTGTCCTCAAAATGGAAAAACAAGCCCATTCATTCTTAGGGAACTGCTTTTTTTTTTTTTAAGGAAGAAAACTACACAGCCAAAACAGGGATAGTCTCAAGATTTTTTTCTTGTACTTCTCCCAAAGAGGAGAAGACTTACCTGTCTCTGAGCTCAAAGCTCCTAACTGAGCCAGTGAATGTCCTGTAGGTACCCGCTGAGCGGTACAATGATTTCCACGTAAGGCTTATGAAAATGGAGCTTAGGGTTCCACTGGGCAGTTAATGTTTTCTCTTAGCTCTTCATCCACTGAATCTGAGTCAAAAGCTCTTGGGTTTATCCTCATAAATGGTTTTTCTATGTAACAGGTCCAGGAGTGATGAAAACAAATGCCTTTGACTTTGAGTGGTTTGGCGATATACATTCGGGAGATGTAGGGATTTCGTTAATATATTACTGGAGAAATGTACATAGGATATTGTTGAACGTGACAAAAAATAGTAATCTGCCTTTGTAGATATCTGTATATTTATAAAATTAGTTGCATATGTAGGAAGTTTATATTCTAGTATAATTTTCTACATGACCCTCTTTATGAAAAATGTTGCATATTCACCTGACCCCAATATCACTGTTCTTTCTTTTCTAGAAGATACATATGAGCGAACCCTGATTGTTGATGGGGAAAGCGCGACAATTATACTCTTGGATATGTGGGAAAATAAGGTATGCAGAACTCGTAGTTCTCAGTCAATTCCTTCAGGGCTTGCTTTGGTATGAGGGTGACCTTGTCCTACATAGCTGGTGTTCCAGATGAGGTGGGCTCATTTTCTTGATTAAAAGCCTTTACTTCTGAAGATTGAGACTGTTCTAAGGAACAGGTCATTCACAGATGAGTTCTGAATAATAAGCAAGTTGCAGTGACTTGCCCTTAGTGCCATTTAAAAAAACACAAAAAAGTGTATTTGTTTTAGGGAAAGCATAAACCAGCACGAACAGTTATTTTAAACTACATCAGACTATCTCCTATGAAGCTGATGTTATTAATACTAGTTTTCATTATTTGTTTTTTAAAGATCTTGGACTTCTAAGCATACATGCTAGACCTTTGGTTTATTAAAAACTCTTCTGTTCTCACAAAACTGTTCTTAATTTTATCACTTGGAAAAGGCAAAAAGGAGTTTTTGGAAAGTCAAAAAGGGCTCATCTTGGGTAGATCAGATAGAAATTGGAAATACTATTTGGCAGAGTTGTTGTATAATTTATTGACTCAAGTTGCAGAAGATATTGGAAAATAAAAAGGTTTTGGCACAAATACTATAACAGGCTAGCAATCTTTACAGCCACCAGACATTTTGTAGGCATGAAAGACCAGTGCATTTTGGGAAATTGGAAATAGTTTTCTTCCTTTCTCTTATGAGCCAGGGTACTTTAGGATGCATTTATTGTTTCTTTGCGAACTGTCATGCCATTTCCCAGGTCAGCCTGGGCTCATGGAAGGTCTCTTGTTTCCTTAGGGGGAGAATGAATGGCTCCAAGACCACTGCATGCAAGTTGGGGATGCCTACCTGATCGTCTACTCCATTACAGACCGGGCGAGTTTTGAGAAGGCATCTGAGTTGCGAATTCAGCTCCGTAGGGCCCGGCAGACAGAGGACATTCCTATCATTTTGGTTGGCAACAAAAGTGATCTAGTGCGGTGCCGGGAAGTGTCTGTATCAGGTAAGAGGAGTGGTGCCAACACTGTCTAGAGAGTCTCCAGATCACATGCATCTTCCTTAGGAGACTGGAACAGGAACTCAGTAAGATGCTATGTGGAATTTTAGGTGTGCTCCTCAGACACCTACAGTCCTCTAGGTGTCTCCTCTAGACAGGTTGATGCTCCCTTGTCCATCTGGTCTACCTATAGGACTCCCTCCAAGGGGTTTCCTGGAATGCCCTAGGAAGCTCTTCAGGGAAATGGAAGTAGCATTCATGCAAGGATGAGGAACTCTGATTTAGGGCAATTGTGAGAAAGAGTTTCATTGAGAATAAGAACTCTGCTCTGGCTGGCTCTGGCCCCTGTAAACCCTAGAAACATCCCCTACTCCTGATCTCCTGCTTCCAAAATTTCAGTTTAGGACTCAGTCTGATGTTGCCACACATGCTTCTTCAGAGTGCTTTCCCAGCCTTGAGATTTTGTTGGCATAATACAGATTTGCTCCCTGGTACAATTATAAAAATAAACTACTGCTCAGGAGGAAAGAAATCTGATAAAGACAATGTACACAACCAGTTTGGAACGTGTTACTACTTGATGTGACTGTCTATGGTAATAATGGTAATGACATGGTGACATGTGGTCATTGAACATAGCGAAGTAATTGAAATTGAGATTGTTTCACAAAAGCTTGTATGTATAGTTCCCTATAACTATTATACATTTGTAAAATTCTCAAATACCTCATCAGAGCATTCTTTTTTTCTTCCTTTTTTTTTTTTTTTTTTTTAAGGAAGGAAAGCTAAGTGGTAGAATTCTTATTTTCAATTCAGGAAACCTAGTCAGGGGAAAGAGTTCAGAATAAGGGCTTGAAAAGTGAGCTGGCCTGGATGAATTGCCACTGTGAGATCCCTCAAGGTTTTAAAACACCCCCTCAGTTTCTTCATCTACTGAGAGGGATGATGATGTATTTTCCAAGAATGTTGTGAGCATGGAAAGCCGTGTTTATAGAGTTCAGCATAGTCCGCAGTAACTTCAGACAGTGGTTTTTAGTGTTATAATTAATTTCACTATTTTTGATGAAATTGGACCTGCAGACAGTAAATTTAGGGTAGACCAGATCTAAAGTCCATCTGTCCCGCTTCCAGGGGTCTCCCAGTGAGCGCCGAAACTCTTTCCTTTTATTTATACCCCAGGAGGGCCTGTTTCATAGTGGCCCTCTCAGTCCGCTGCACATGGGCCGGACTTAGAGTTACCCGGAGGCTCCGGGGCGCCTGTCTGTTGGCTGCGCCGGGCCCTGCCCTGCTGCCTCTGACGTCCACTACTTTCTTTCCAGAAGGGCGAGCGTGCGCGGTGGTGTTTGACTGCAAGTTCATCGAGACCTCGGCAGCGGTCCAGCACAATGTGAGGGAGCTGTTCGAAGGCATCGTGCGGCAGGTCCGCCTGCGGCGCGACAGCAAGGAGAAGAACGAGCGGCGGCTGGCCTACCAGAAGAGGAGGGAGAGCATCCCCAGGAAAGCCAGGCGCTTCTGGGGCAAGATCGTGGCCAAAAACAACAAGAACATGGCCTTTAAGCTCAAGTCCAAATCCTGCCATGACCTCTCTGTGCTCTAGGCACTCGAGTCACTCAGATGTCCCCCTCGTGGACATCGTTGATGGCCTTGGGACAGCTAATCTATATTAGATTGGATATTTAAGTATTATTAGATGTGGCATTCCCCATTGCAGCCGGGAGCTAACGTGTTAGCGTCACGGGCAACATGATGCATGAGAAATGAAAGATCTTTGTAAAAAGTCAGTATTTATTTACAGGAAAAGCCTGACCTTGCTTCTCCGACACCCAAGACTCATTAGGATGTGTTCGGTGTTCACACGTGTTTCTTCTCTCCTGTGGATAGCAGAGACTCCTGAAAGAATTCCTAGAACAGGAACTTTTTCATCATTATAGTATTGCTCAGTGTTCTGATCTGTGACTTTGAGGGCAATGGGTCATAAACAAATAGAGAAAAGCCAACAAAGTGTTTATGCAATGGAGGGAGGACTTTTTACATACCTTATATCTGTGGAGCTAGAACTGTAGACCTGAGCTCATCAAAATTGTGACTCTTATTGCTCCATCTAACTGTGAAAAGAAATTGCTGGAAACTAAAGCTTAGCACATGGTTTTTGTTCGATGCCCACAGAGACTTGTAAAATTGGGAACTGATACATGTACCACTTGTAGGTTAAAAAATTATATCTTATGTGTCTTATAGTTTTTATCAAGGGGTAAATTATTTAAATCAGATTCTACTTAAACCACCTTTTTGTTTGTTTTTTTTTTAAATTTTTGCAGCCATAGAGTCATCATAAAAATATTTTTAAAATCTGAATTTATTGATAGCCTGGAGTACAAAATGTCCATTTTTAAAATATAATCAAAGTTGAATTTTTATAAAACACGTAACCATAAAAAACTTCTAATATTTTGGGTTGACCCTAGTTTGCCACAGCTCTGCTCTATTTATTATTATTTTGCAAAATAACCATTTAAACATTTGATAAAGCATATTTATGAACACATTTCTTGTAAAGAAAAATGTCCATTTTATTACCATTTTCTATCTTTTTCAAAATATGCAAGTTTTTACCTATATGTCTTATAATAAAACAAATAAAATCTTTGAAAAAAAAGGCATTCTTAAATGTTTTTCCTCCCCAAACAAGATGATTATGATTATTTTTATGTAGCTCTTAGAACAAGCATATTCTAAAGAGACATACCTATTATTTTATTTCTTTTTCTCACTAACAGGAGTCCAGTCATTGTCTGTTTTAAAGGGTATCCCTGATACTTCTGCTTTGGATGCATGATTCACAGTCATGCAAAGTTATTTTTGGCTGGTACAGTTGGGAATTGTTTGGGGTCACTGCAATGCTAAGTTATAGTAAAAGCCAGATTGACCTTTTCCTTTAGTTTGGCACATGCCTGAGTGAACAGATGGGCCTCACTTTGCTCCCTGGAGGCTCATGGCCTTAAGCTTGATCAAGGCATTACAGGAAGTTATAAAGGATTAGAGAAAAAATTACAATAAAAGGAAACTAGTGATTTCCAGCCTGAGATCTAGCCAGGCAAGCCTTTAGCCAAATTCTCCTCTCTGACATTAATACGATTTGACATTAATCACGTGGCATTTGTCCAGTGGCAATGTGCAATCCTTTTGCGGGAAGGACACTTCCTGGTGTTACCCTCTCATATCTCCTCTGGCCCTGTGTGCACCCCCTATCACATACCCCTCCTATCTCTCTGAGTCTGTACTCAGATACACGCTGATGGGGACGACCACAGAACCTCAGATGTTGCCATCTGAGGCAGAATTTTTAAGAGAAAAATTCTCACTTTGTCACCTAGGCTGGACTGCAGCCTCCAACTCCTGGGTTCAATTGATTCACACCCACCTCAGCTTTCTGAGTAGCTACTACAACTCTGAGGGCTTGCCGCCACGCCCAGCTAATGTGACAGTTTTACTGTCTCTGCTCTGTTTCCTTGGCTCTTTCTCTTCCTTTTCCCAAGTTAAGAGCAAAGGTTCCCATCTCTATGTACTTTGCCTTTTGAATGGATCAAGAAAATAGTACAGGAAGATGATAAGAGTTAGATTCAGGGTACACAGGCCTGGGGTGGATCTCAGCTGTGCCATTTAGTATCAGTGGTTTTTGGACAACTTGAACATTTCTAGTCATCAGTTTTCTCATCTGCAAAATGGGGTTGTTAATAATATCCACTATATAAGGTGGTTGTGAGAGTAATGTCTTTTAATCTGCCATGCGGTAAAGAGCTCAAGAAATGTTAGTTTTCTTTGTGGCACATCTTCCATTTGGTATAAATTAAGAGTTAGTTTTATATGTTTGCTTCCCTCAATTTGAATGGAAAGTCTTTCAAATCAGGAGGCACTGCGTCTTTCTTCCGTACCCCTCTGCTCCTCAGCACAGAGCCCCACATGTATTGGAAATTCCCAGCACAGGTACTCCCGATGTTTCCAGAAGGTCAATAGGCCACATCAAAGCACACTGGTTTAGGTGGACAAATGACTTGAGTTTGTTCAGATGTTAAGTATCTGAGCTAGGATGACTGGATCAGTGTGACACCCGGACTTTTGCTTATTCTCATTTCTCAAGCTGCTCCTATAAACACACCGCACATTCATTCCCATGGATCACCCCACACAGCACACACCCACAGAGCGCGTGCACACCACACAGCACACATGCAGCTTACATATACCACACACCAGTGCACACACGCCCTCTACCCTGTTCCTGTTCTCACAGTCTCATTCTTCATCACTTCTTTCAGGGCTTCCCAACCAAATGGCCCACAGATCACAAGCCTCTCTGCCTTAAGAATGTCGTACCATATGTATACCACGGATTACTATTCAGCCTTTACATCTTTTGTGTTAACCTGGATGGAGTTGAAGTAAAGTATCACAAGAATGGAAAAGCAAGTATCCGATGTGCTCAGTACTAATTGAAGCCAGTAGATGACCTAATATATGCTCACACAAGAGAAAAACTCCAATTCAAGTTGGGGGAGGGGGGAGGGGGACTGGTGTGCTCCCACCTAATGAGCAGAATGTAAGGGTATATGACACACCTCCTGGGGGCGGGACACAATTACAAGAGGGACTCTGCCTAACAAATGCAAACATTGTAACCTAATTATTGCTACTCTCACATTCATCTGAAATTTTTTTTGTAAAAGGGATTTCATACCCGGGTCCCCTCAGCTTGACTCAAGGCAAGATAATACAATACAGGCTTCAGTCCACTCTGAGAGGCTTTTTGGTTAAGAGCTATAGCTCTAGAGTCAGACAGACCCAGTTCCAATTTGGTTTCATCACTTACTAGATGTGTGACTAAATGTTAAAAGTTTCCTAGTCTCTCCAAATGACAGTTTTCCCACTGCAACAAGGAAATAAGAATGCCCACCTCATAAGTTGTGGTCA
Organism: Galagoides demidoff; assembly: GCA_963574575.1. Taxonomy (NCBI): domain Eukaryota; kingdom Metazoa; phylum Chordata; class Mammalia; order Primates; family Galagidae; genus Galagoides; species Galagoides demidoff. Next base: position 26,314 of record CAUYQV010102331.1, read on the forward strand.
GGATTACATGAGACCCACAAAAGTGTAAGGTTACCTCCCAGGGAGAACAATGCAAGGTTACATCCCAGGGAGAGCCACCTGCTCTAATGCAGCGTTCACACGTTCACTCGTGTGTTCTTCAGGTAATATTGGGCACATGGGCACTGACAGTGCTGAAATATAAAGATGACTAGGATACTGTCCTTGTCCTCAGAGACCTCAAGAATAGTAAATTTTACTGCTCTCCAAAGCCAAAGAAGGTGGAGTAGAGACAGGAAGGAAATGAAAAAACTGCAGGAGGATTATAGCAGGAAAGGCATAATCCTTGCTGCTGTTAGATAAAATTTAAATGAAGGAAAAAATTATTAGAATGATTGAATCAGATGTAGAAAAGAAAATTAGGCCATTAAAAATTTTGATTTGGGGGATAGAGAAGCGTTAGGGAAAGGTTGGGTTTTAAGATTCCTATAGTTCTGCTTAATAATACATGGACTATTCAATGCAGGGAAAACACAAATGATTATAAATTCACTTGGCCAAGCTTATGGAGCTCCTGCTTATGCAAGGTGCTGTGGACAATACATGGTGGCTGAAGGCAGTTTTACCTTGGAGAAGCTTATAATATAGTTGATATGGGAAGAAGCAGGCATGGTGGTGAATGAGACAACTACACAAAACCCTAGAATATGATGTCAAAGATAATAAGGGCCATCAGAGACACGTGCAGGAAGCAGCTTGGGTAGAGAAAGAATTCCTTGCTTGATTGGTGCAATCATGGACGTCTTCTTGGATGAAGTGGCATTGAGCTTATTCTTGAAGACTACTCAAGATTTCCACAGGAAGGGTTGATTGAAAGGAAGAAAAAGGGAAAGATTGGTCTATGTAAAGAACATAGCAAGAGCAAAGTCAGAAAGGCAGCAAAGGGAAAAATCTATAAAGAAAAATGAGGCTTGGCGCCTGTAGCTCAATTGGCTAAGGCACCAGCCACGTACACCTAAGGTGGTGGGTTCGAATCCCCAGCCCGGGCCCGCCAAACAACAATGATGGCTGCAACCAAAAAAAAAAAAAATGGCCGGGCGTTGAGGCGGGCGCCTGTGGTCCCAGCTACTTGGGAGGCGGAGGCAGGAGACTTGCTTGAGCCCAGGAGTTGGAGGTTGCTATGAGCTGTGATGCCATGGCACTCTACCCAGGGGGATAGCTTGAGGC